>MU185274.1:82741-117696 GCA_016904865.1 Pissodes strobi | reverse complement strand
TCGTCAAGTGACTAACCGGTACCAGGTTTGGTAAGGAATAAAGGAGTAGAACCTAAAGCAGCTGTATAGCTAACTTTAGGAGCGGATAGAACCCGGAGGCAGCTGTATAGCTAACCTGGGAGCTGGTTATAGGTGAGAACAAAGTCTGAAGAACTGAAGGTTCTGTAGGGTATTTATATTAAAAAAAGGTTGAAAATCGCTCCCGTTGATTGCTCGCGTTGTTTATAATTTGCCTTTAATGTTTATATAACAATCTCCAAGTTCAAGTTCAAACTTAGTACAGGGTGATATACTTCTTTAGTAGCTTATGCAATTTAGTAGAATACAATATCACCTATTTAGGATTTTTTTGCGTTGTCAATGATGACCATTTTATATATTTTTTCAGAACTTATGCTGGGTATAATAGCAAAATATCTAAAATTACCTAAGCCTGAAAAATGAACTGGCCATTGTTACCGCCGGCCGCTATTTTACCAGACGTTGCTAACCGTAATATTTTAGAAAGCTTGCTTGCGGGGACATAAGAAAGTTGCAATTTGCCACAGCACCCAGTGCATATATATTACTTAACAATCAGAAAATTAAAAGGGCAGCGTAGAATACGAATGATAAAAATAGATTTAAAAGGAATAGAATTTTCAAAAGATGATTATATCTTGTTAGTAATGTTAATTTTTTAAATTCAAAGGTTCGTCATCTTATATGACAACAATAAATTAAAATATTTGCCTTACATTAAAAGATGTCACAAATTGTATTCTTAATCATTCTAGACTTTGTAAGAAAAAAAGCCTTTTGTAATCTATGTCACTGTTTTAATACATTTTCAGAACGGCAACAAACTAAAGGAACTTTAAAATTAACTTACAATTAAAATATAAAAACTATTAAAATATTGGTACGAATAAACATAGAACATTTATGTAACAAAATTACACCATGTTGCAGAATTCTTTATCGAAATGATTCTCGAATGAATAAAGAGTATGTTCAATTACAAATGATTTAATAAAAAAAAGGTATTTCTTTCAAATCCCTGACGTTCTTCAGAATATAGGTTATAGATACTTCATACTTTCATGTTATTAAAATATTGGCTTCTTAAAAATGTGTTGTGAGGTAAATCTTTACCTGTAATGAAGAGCAAACTAAATTAAATCTTGATATTTTTGTTTCAGGTTGCTTGTTTAGTGAACGCATTTGCCTAGACGACGAGTGGTGCCATGATGGTAAGATCTTTTTTTATTAAATACGTTTTTTTATTATAAACAATTTGTACTATTATTAGGCAGGTTGTTTGCAGCTAGGAGAAGTTCTCAAATTTAAAATGTTAGCTGCCATTGTTTTTTTTTAAACGCCAAAGTAAAGATTATTTAAAAACAAGTAACCATCCTGCAGGGTAAGTTTTTAATCAGATGTTTAGTTTTATATAAAGGAAGATTAAAAGCGGAAATGATAATTAAAAGGGGTTGATTTTGAATTTAAATTTTTTACCGATCCAGCCAATGATTTATTATTTTGACAATTTTTTAGTTTTTATTTTTAATTTCTAAACGGCATATTGTTAGGCACCTAAATGTGCAGTTTTGCTCTAATTTCACTTATTATTTTTTATCTTCTGCATCATCATCTGCATCATCATCTGCATCCCCATTATCCTAATTTAGATTTGTGTACTAACTGTACTAGCCAGTCGTGCCTACCCTTTCTTCTTCTATTTTTTCCTTCTTCTTCTTCTTCTTCTTCTTCTTCAAGTGCCATTTTCTGTATGAAAATTTGCGACGCGTTTTCTGTGTAATAAGATTTTTTTAAAGAGGAAAAAAAAAGATGTTAAATGTTCGTGGAGCTATGACGAGCTACACCGAGTTTAGTATTAGTGTACACTTACCGAATTCGACCAGCTATCCACAGCTAAAACAATTACCCGGCAGGTGGGAGTGCAAGGCCTTGTAGCAAGTTGTAAAGTGAGCGCGCAATTTGCCCGCTGCTCAATAATCCGGAGAAAGGTTCATTGGGCGCCACCGAGTTCGTTACGGGCCAAACTGGAGATCCCCGCGTTATTCGTGGAACCTGCTGCAAGACCTCCACTCTCCAAGGTAAACCTTGCCGGTAAGGAGCGCTAAAAAGAATGCCACCACCTATTCAT
Organism: Pissodes strobi; assembly: GCA_016904865.1. Lineage (NCBI taxonomy): Eukaryota > Metazoa > Arthropoda > Insecta > Coleoptera > Curculionidae > Pissodes > Pissodes strobi. The sequence continues at coordinate 115,547 of MU185274.1, read as the reverse complement.
TAGCAAAGTTAAGATAAGTAAATTGAACACTCCAACTGTTGAGCCAAATAAAACACGCCCCAGATATGATTCTAATTATCTATTGTTCAACAAGAAACATAAATATTGTACAAAAAGAAATCTTTCTATCTTATAGAAGTATATGTTTAATAATATTAATAATTTGTGAAATTTTATAATTAGTACTTAAAAAGGAAAATGAAAAGGACATGAGACAGGTACGTAAAATAATTATGAGAGGGCGCAGCCAACGGGCAATTGGAGGCGATTCAAAACCCCAATTTAAAGGCGTTAAAAATATAAATAGTTACTAATTATCTAATCAAAGTTAGTCCGAAACTCAAATCAAACATGACTTAAGAAATACCGCCAAAAACAAAAAGGCAACAACCAACCGAGAAAGAGAAATTTGAGTTTGGACTGCCGCGCAGAATCGTGATCACGTATGCCGCCTAACGGATGATGGCGCAAAATAATTTACAAGGGCAAAGGTGCTAACCTAAAAGAGACAGTTATTTCAAAACAGTAATTTAAAGCTAAGACTAACTATCACTTATCTGTTACTGAAGTTCCACCGTCAGGTGAACACGGACGGCTTGTTCCGGGCCCTTAGTTCATGCCAGCGGGTAGAATGAACCACACAAACCAAGCCGGGTGGACGAACCTCAGACGTGCAGCAAGTCTAGCTGGTCAAATGGACTATCAGATTAGGCCGGGTAAGTGGACTACAAAGTTCCAACAACTGTTCTAACCGGATGGAAGAACTACAGAATCCCAGCCAGGTGGGCGGACTACAAAGTTCCCGCCGGGTGGAAGGACCCTAGGAATGGAAACATTCCCTAGTAACGAGTCAGAATAATATGTGAATCGATTGCTATTATAAACTTTCTTTTCAGAAGAATAATTTATCAGAGTTTCAAATTTCGGATTAAAGAGATAGGGGTTCCCCCCTTTTTTTAGTCAAATTCAGAAATGAACCAAAAGTTAAAAGAAAACAAAGAATAAATGAGAAAAAGAGCACTACCGTAATAATATATTAGAGCAATCGAAGTATTACAAGTATAACTTAATATTAATTATGCAGAAAACTAAAAGATTCGGTTCGCCCAAGGGAAGCCGACATCATCTGTTAAAAATAATATTACAGCATTTAGAAAGAGGAGGGAAAAAGGCAGTCCATGAATTTGGACCGAGTTAGGCACCGCAAAATAATCGCACATAATCGTTAAATACAGCAAATGACGGCGATAGTACGGAAAAAGAAGATAAAAAAGTAATTAAATTGATTGTACAACATCTGGTACAGTGTAACACTTGCACCATATCGATAAACGAACAACGATGTTATCTGGATGAAGAAAAAAGTTATAAAATTGATTGTTACGAAACGTACTAAATCTGGTACTAGATAATATTCAAACCGTATTGTTAAAAGAGTACAGTATGATCCACATAATGAACCAAAAAGCACTAAAATATACTTTAATGAAAAATAGTACTAAACAAATTTGACAAATAAATGGTCTGAACGACCTTTCATTATTAATAGCAAATAGAAAGCATATCTCCTCCTTCATTTTAATAATTGAAGGAAAAAGGTTCAATAAAGTAAACAACAATGAACAAAAATATGACGTACTCTGCATTCAATAACGCAATCTGATGACTTCCCTTAGTAACGAAAACTAATAATCAACAAAACTGCATTACCTAACAATTAACAACCGAATTTCCCGGTTTAGTGTCTAATTAATAGTTGAAATCAACTACCCACACGAATCACTAGAAGTTAATTGCACGATTAATTATTAAAATTAAACATAAAAACAACAATTCTCCATTGCATCAATTCTAACTTCGGTAACTGAATAAATTTCCATGAAATTAGCGGTTTTGGCCTTAGTTGCCTCTTATTGCTATAGACAATAGATGCCTTTGATAAGGTAACGTAATAATCGATGGTTAAATTTTACAACCGCTGCTAATCCGCTTCAGAAAAGTAAAATAAATTGCACTACTTAATTAACGAAAATCTACATTACATTTTGTCGGAAATAAAATAAAAACGATTAATTAGGCAAATCGCAAGACCCAGTGAATAAATAATAATGACTATTCCATTCAAATATAAAAGCCCAAAAGCCTTAATTAATCTCTAATTAATATGACGTCACGCCGATCAATTTAGCTAATTAAATCGAGTTCGATATGAATGAAAACGGTTAATTTAATAATTATTAAATAATAAACTAGACCATCCGAATATAAAAGCCTATAAGCCTTAATTAATCTCTAATTAGTATGACGTCACGCCGATCAATTAAGCTACTAAATCGGGTCCGACATGAAAGAAAACGATTGACATTTTCTCGGCGCACCAATAAAACGGATCCCTCAAGATCACGCGAGAAAGATATAAAATCGATTTAAATATCGGATTTAAATTTCGTACTACGAGCGGAAGCCGGAATAGTACCGGGGGCATCCTAAAAATTCACTAACAACAGGTTACCATTAGTGACCAAAACGGAATGTCACAAATTAGCAATCATTACAGCAATCCGTACTTTTGAAATTGCCGATCTAGATAATTCAATCTCACTATATTTTCGTTGCTATATGTGCTATTTGGTTATTAACTTGGTCTTCCAGGATTGTAACTATTAATGCGATGATACACATCGCAATAGCTTATATTATTCGTCGAAATTACGTTTATTTCGACTTTTATTATGTGTTAGTTGTGTTCTTCACAATTTCCTCTCAATACAGTTTATCAAGTTCGCCGATGACATAACCTTGTCCGAATCTTTTTATTTACATTTCATATGTGGCAATTTCATTTATTTGTATAACGGTCATTTTGATCATAGTATAGCAATAATTCTGAGGTCACTTACATCTAGGTTTCGGTGTTTGAGTATTTATATTGCGGAAGTGTGAGAAGCTTAATTTATAGAAAGCTTTATTGTAGTATATGAGAATTATTTTATAAAAATTTTTTTTGAAGTTTTTTTTTTACTATATTTTAGCCGTATTGATTTATTTTATATTTGTCGTGATCTCGTTGCCATTAAAACCAAATCTTTTCTTATACTATATGCAGAGACAAGGGAGGAGAAGTCATCGCTTTCCTTGTGGTTGCCAATTTGCCTACAATTTCTCTACATACATTTTGATGTTCTTTTTTTACTCACGTTTGATTAAGAAACAAAATATATACCATGAGTAAAAAAAGTCAATTTGACAACGCTGCACAAGAAAGGTGACAGCCTTTGACGGCTTGTCAAGGCATTCACATATATACAAAAAAAATTCACATGTAATGGCCGCTTTGTTTCGTTGTGCTGTTTACGTTTTTTTTTGTGATTTATTGTGCGATTCTCATAGTTTCCCTCCTTGAATTATTGACTTTTATTAGTGATTAGAGTGCATATTATTTATTATTATGATAATTTGTTGCAAGCATGTTCAGTCTGGTTGCTCGATGGAAGGCAACGTCTTTGTCCTTATAGGTATTATTTGCATTTGTAATTCAGTTGAACTTATGCCCCTTTTGATTATTTTTGCTTTCATTTGAGATTACTCAAAATAATAATTGTAAGTAGGATTATTACAATATGTTTATATTAAATTTAATAAATGGGAAGGAAGAATCATAGTCTGTCTGGCCATTCAGTTTTACAATGCTACTTCTTTAGTGATATTGATTCGTATTGTCTGTAGGAAAAATATACATCAAAACCAAATAAATGACATTTTGAATTATATGCGATTGTTTATTTAATTAAACCTGTAAATTTTTAAGGAATAAAGAAACAAAAAAGAGACAGTTAATTTGAATTTGGCGGGCAAACGAAAGCGCCCGTCTCGTGCGCCATCTGCGTTCATTTCTCTAGAAGAGAGATAAAGAAGGCATGACAGCTTTCTCTCTCTCGGATGATTTATAAACATTGAGGTGCGCATCTCTCCCTTGTCTCTGCTATAATATGTTTACTTTTTTCTGCATACGATTCGGTAGAAATATTCCGTTATACTACCTGATTGGCTTTTGGCATGTAGATTATAAGGTGATTTATTATAGATTTGCATAGGTAAAGGTAATATTAAATTAATTTAACTTCGTTATTTTTTTTTCATCAGATCTTATTAAATATAATTCGATATTTTTTTCCAGATCTCGCTTTTGGACAATGTCTGCCAGCTAATGGATATTATGTCGGAGACGATCTCTACAGGTACATTTAATTGATAGTATATGTTTTAAAGCAAATAATATGTATTTTCGTACTTCCGGGACTGAAATAATAACTTCACTACCTTGTGACAGGGACTAAAGTGTCACTTTTTGTCCCTCCGGGACTAAATATTGTCGGAAATCCCGAAAGGATTAAATTACAAATACTGGCTAAGCTTTTGACACTAGTAATGACAATAGGTTTGTTCTAGCAGCGATTTCAAACGGTTCCAAACCATCCGGAGTTTGCGCATAGCGATATAAGCGACGCTTATATCGTTATGCGTAAACTCCGGATGGTTTAAAACCGTTTGAAATCGCTGCTAGAACAAACCTAATGTTTCAAAATTATTCTTGTCACAACGCAACGTTACTACGGTAACTTGTCAAGCAGTGACTTCTCAAAAAAACGCGGCCGCCCTGTCGTGCGCCTCGCTTTATTTGTTATAATTATGTTTTTATCCGATCAGACGAAAAACGACACCTTTCCGATGTGTTTTCTCGCCGCAAAAGTCATGATTCCAGTATATTGTATACGTTGCTTGGCAACATGCAATAACTGTACAAGAATAGAAAATAACTGTCCGGGAATATAACATTCCCGTCCTAGGCCGGGAATGTAACATTTCTGTCCTATTCAAACGCCTTGTTTGTCAGATCTGACGTCTATCAAAAGTAACATTTAGCTGTAGTTTCCGTAGTTACGTAATAAACTTCAAGCTCGCTCGATTCAAAACTTGATATTATGTTGTTTAAATAAAATCAAAACCTCCCAAATTATTCCTAGGAATACATTGTTTTTGAGCCCACTAGTAGAATATGAACTTTGTATTATTATACGCTCTCTAAAAAACAGTGAATCTAATACTGGTGATGGTGTCTCAAATAATGTTTTAAAGCGTTTTGGCAGTTACTTGATTGCACCACTTTTACATCTAATTAATCTGATCTTCTCTACAGGTGTTTTCCCTGATATACTAAAGAACACAATAATTATTCCTCTGCATAAAACCGGTCCTAGAGACACTGTGCAGAACTATAGGCCGATTGCCCTGACAAACAACATTAGTAAAATTGTGGAAAAGTGCATCCACTTAAGATTAGGTGAATTTATAGGTAAAAATTAATTATTGAATTCAAGTCAATATGGCTTTAATAAAAATTGTGGAACTGAGGATGCACTTGTTAGTGTGGTGGACCACATTGTCACGGGTTTTAATACGCGAAAGAAGTGTATGACAATATTTTTGGATTTGGCCAGGGCCTTTGACACTGTGCCGCACCATATCTTACTGGATAGACTCGAACAAAAGGGTATTAGGGGGCTGTCCAGGGATCTTTTTAAATCATATCTAAATAATCGAATACAGCAAGTTGGGTAATAGAAAGTCAAATTCGGGACTCCTTGAGCACCCCCCGACCTGTGAGGTATGGTGTGCCGCAGGGTAATGCTGTTTACATTGTATGTTGATGAAATTTTCTCTGTTTTACCCAAGGACACCGTGGTTTGCTATGCTGATGACACAGTAATAATTGTTAAAGAAAATTCCTGGAACGAAATTTTCACAAAAGCTGAAGAGGTCATTAATCGTGTTAAAGGGTGGTTGGACTCTAGTTTGTTGTCTCTCAATGTTGATAAGTCGCATTTCATTTGTTATGCTATGAACAGAACCGGTTTACCTAATATTAATACAATTAAAATTCATGAAAATGATTGTTTGAATAATCGAAATTGCAATTGTAGTGCAAAGATTAGTGCAGTGAACAAGGTAAAGTACCTTGGAGTGTTTTTTGATAGTCACTTGAGATGGGACTGTCACATAGAATATATTTGTAATAAAATTAGAAAACTTATGTATAAGTTCTACATCTTGAGGCAAAGCTTGTCAAGAAATTGTATTATGGGTATTTATAAGTCACTGGTAGAATCGGTGATCACTTATGGTATATGTATTTGGGGTGCAGCTACCAGCACTAATTTGTGGCCTCTTGAAATACCACAAAAAAGACTTTTAAAAATCGCATTATTTAAAAATAAACTCTATTCAACTGTAAACTTGTTTGAAGACTCTAGAACACTGACCATTAAAAAATCTAGCTAACCACCCAATAAACACAAGGTTTTTAAAAAAACAATCACTGAAAATTCCCGCTGTTGGATTTTCCTCAGTAGAGAGAAGTTTGTTGTATACTGCACCCAAAATATATAACGTCTTACCGCAACATCTAAAAAATAAAAGCTACCCAAAAATTAAGAGAAATGTAAACATCTGGTTGTTGGAACTTAATGAAGATATATTGCAAAACTTAGTATGAGTATTAGTATAACTGTTCACTTGCTTTATATTTGTTTTTGTTATTACTTTAATAACTGCGCTGCCTTCTGCGTATAATTTATTTTCCATAGGGCTTGTAGTAGTGTTATATTGCTAACCTAAATTAATTCCTGTATAGGTGCACGCACAAATTTTTTTATCATTAATTGTGCACCTAATTACACAAAATTGTAATTATGTACTAATTATGAAATAAACTTTTATTATTATTATATTATTATTAATTCAATATGGCGGCATTTTGACATCTCCAATGGATTTTTTGTCAAAATGTCCGTTGATATAGGAGACAAGATAGGTTTTCTTGCAGATTTTTCTCACTGTTGGAAATTCTAAATAATAGTTATAAAATTGAAGCATTTTTAGTTTTTCTTTAAAATGTCAAAATTTATGTAAATTTTTCTCGAAAATTTTAATAGAACCCTATACATATTTTTAAACATTTGGATAGAGCTCGAAATTCCCTTTTGAACGATGTATCACAAGTGGCCATTTTTTTTAAAGATGGCGTTGTAGAGGGCATATTTCAATATGGCGTCGCGCCGCCATATTGAATTATGCCCTCTACAACGCCATCTTTAAGAAGAATGGCCACTTGTGATACATCCTTCAAAAGAGAACTTCGAGCTCTATCTAAATGTGTTAAAATATGTACAGGGTTCTATTCAAAATTTCGAGAAAAGTTTACATATATTTTGACATTTTAAGGAAAAACTAAAAATGCTTCAATTTTATAACAATTATCTAGAATTTCCAACAGTGAGAAAAATCTGCATGAAAACCTATCTAGTCTTCTATATCAACGGACAGTTTGACAAAAACTCCAATGGTGATGTCAAAATGCCGCCATATTGAATTTGGGATAAATGCCCTCTACGCCGCCATTTTGAAAAAAAATGGCAACTTGTGATATATCGTTAAAAATGCAATTTCAAGCTCTATTTAAATATGTAAAAATATATGCAGAGTTGCATTTGAAATTCTTGCCTCATGCTTTGTTTTTTAGTGGAAAATCTGAGTTTTCATAAACCATATCTTCAACCAAAATTTCAAATTTCTCCTTAAAAAAACCTTCGGGATTAAAAGTACTACTTCAGTCCCGCGGTATATAATATACTATTAAGTAATAATTTGTGCAATAAGATGCGATATAAGACGTTATTATTGTACAAGCGGTTTTGTAACAGATGAATTTAAAAATTATACAAAGAGATCCAGGCTATAGTCTAATATTGTGCAAAATGTGTTAACAGGGGTAGGTATATATATACATACAACGATGCCGAGATGTAAATGTGGACGTGTACGCGTGTTTTGCGGTTTAGGAAAAGGCGTTCGACACAGTTCAAAATGAGAAGTTAATGACCATATTAAATGAAATAGGCCAGGATGGACGAGATATTCGTATAATAGTCACTTTACTGGAACAAAATGGCAAATATTAAAATATACTGTCAAGTATGGGTGGATATAAATATTGGGAGAGGAGTTCGCCAGGTATGTGGGCTCTCGCCACTTTTATCAATTTACATGCAGAAACAGTTTTCAGAGAGGCCCTGAAAGATAGAACAGAGGGTATATTTGCTAATGGTGTTGTCATAAACAGGCACTTTTATTGAGGGTTACAGATCACAGCTTATCATTGGGCCTGCGTTTAAATGTCAAGAAAACCAAATAGATGATCGTCAGCAATATAATATATTCAAATTCAATTTATTCATGTAATAACACAAGGTGTTCACATATGTCAAAAAGTTGTAGATACACAAGCATTTAAAAGTCAATTATAAAAATATGCTAGTAGTACAACAATCCTAATTGTTGTATACAATAATGTATACACATTTATTCTGAACAATATTATTGTTTAAAACTTATGGGACTAACAAGTCTGAGAAAGTATTTATGAGGAATTCATCAATTGAGTAAAAAGATTTAACAATTAAGTAATTCTTTACAGTAGTTTTAAATTTTTTTATAGGTAACACTTTTACAGGGTTTGGCAATACATTAAACACTTTAGGAGCATAATAAGAAATGCCTGTTTTTATTTTATTTATTCTATGGTATGGTATGCAGTATATATTAATTCATTATTTCTAGTAAAATGGTCATGGACACTGCTGCGTGTTGTGTACTTGTGAGTATTTTCCCTTACATACAGAAGACACCGCAGTATAAACAGACATGGGACTGTTAGAATCCCTAGGTCAATAAACTATGCCTACAGTCGGCTTGATAATCCAATTTGGCAATTACTCTAACCGCTTTTCTCTGCAGCTTAAAAATTCTTTTAGCATTTGTCGCATGGCCCCATGCTAGCAGAGCATAAGAGACTCTAGACTCAATGCATGCATAATATATAGTTAAAATAACTTTTTCAGGTATCACATCCACTAAATTTCTCAATGCAAATACACCCGACGCCACTCTAGCACACAACTCACTGATATGATCATTCCAAGTCAATTTTGGGTCAATGTGTACGCCCAAGGAACACACTGAACTGGGACATTCCAAATGCTGTAAAGAACGAAGTGAGAAATACACTACTTCCGTTTTCGACTGGTTAAGATTTAACTGGTTGCTGGTAAACCAATCTGTGACTTTTAACTGTGTCTCCCTCAGATCTGCCTCAATTTCACGAGGCCTAAGTGCATTTGTGTCATCGGCAAATAGGACAAGGTCAGCACTGGGATCGCAGCTTCCCAAGTCGTTTATGTAGACGAGAAAAAGCAGCGGTCCCAGCACTGAACCCTGTGGTACACCATAAAGCACCTCCTGTAGGCTCGACTGATGTCCATTAACTTCCACAAACTGTTTCCTGTTTTTTAAGTAAGACAGTATAAGATTTGCACTCTTCGTATCAAAACCATAGTAGCCCAATTTCGTCGCTAACAGATTGAAGGAGATACAATAAAAAGCCTTGCTGAGGTCACAAAACAAAGCTCCTATGTATTCACCACTTTCATAACCGGAATTTACCACCTCAATAAGCCTATTAATAGCCATAACCGTTGAGTAAGAACGTCTGAAGCCGAATTGATTAGACTTAAATAGGTTATTGTTTTAAAAATATGTAGAAATTTGATTTTTTAAAGCCTTTTCAATTCTTTTTGAGAATATAGGGACTATTGAGATTGTCCTGTAGTTATTAACTTGGTTTGTGGGACCTTTTTTGTGGACTGGAACAACCCTAGCTATTTTTAGAACTGATGGAAAATTTGCCTATCGAATGCACATGTTCATAAGTTTTGTAAGTGGCAACACTATCTCATTTGAAATAATTTTGATCATTTTACTGTTTAGACCATAGTAATCACGACTGTTTTTATTATTTATATTTTTTAAAATCTCCCTAACTTCGTTATAAGATGCTTCACTAAATGAGAAGGACAAGTTATTAATATTATGCAGTCTCAAACCAGTATATGCATCCATATAATGCTCTGCCGATAAACTGGCTGCAGGCAGACGATTGACCAAATTTCTTGGAACGTTCACGAAGAAGTTATTGATTTCTTCCGCGTCCAAGTTTGTTACTGTATCTGACTTTCTATTACCCAAATTAGAATTTTGTTTTACTGTTTCCCAAATTGATTTAGGACTGAAATTATTGTTTTTAGATAGTTATCATTTGCTTCCTTTTTGGCTTTTTTTGAGGTCAGATCGATAAAGTTTAGTGTAATCTTTAAGAAGAAGTTTAGTCTCTTGAGTTTTATACATTTTGTTCCTATAGAAATATAAGGGGTCACGTTTGGCTTTCAGGTCCCTTGTCAACCAGGAAATTAAGGGTTTATCTTTTATGTGAATAAATCTTTTTAGTGGAAATGCTAAATCGGCACAATTTTTTATAAATGATAGAAACATGTTAAATTTGTCATCTGTACTTATATTGTTTCCTGAGATGAAATCCCAGCTATATTGCCCACCAAAAATCTAAAGTGATCTAGGCCCCATTTTGTTATGGGCCTGCAGTAACTACTCACCGTTGGTGCCTCTATGTAGTCGAGTATGGTACACTCAGCCAATACAGCCAAATGATCGGAGAAGCCCACATCTATTACCTAACAGCTACATTCACACACATTTGTTAAAACATTATCCAAGCATGCATTGTTTCTAGTGCTCTCTCTATTTAAAGCAGAGAAGCCATAAGAGTTAATAAGATCAAACAGCTCCTGCAGTTGTGCATTATTATCTAGGAAATTAATGTTAAAGTCTCCACAAATAAAGATAGAAAATTTTGATTTGGTTACATTTAGTAACATTTTTTTCAAGATGTCTAGAAAAATATTGAAATTACTTGTAGGCGGACGATATAGAGAAAATATTATACTTTTTAAACTGTTTGAGTGCACTGCGCATATTTCGCACTCCATTTCCACAGATATACTTTGTAAATCATCCCTGGGAATGAATTGATCTGCGATAGAATCGAGTGCAGCAATAGCCACACCCCCATGTCCATGGTACCTACGTGCAAACCATGCCTTTAATGTATAATTGGCAATTTTAAGTTGGCTGATTTCCTGACTTGCCATCCAATGCTCGCTAAAACATAATATGTTATAGTTAAAATTATTAGCTTCAATTTGTAGGAGCTTATTTCTCATACATTGCGTATTTATACTTAACAAACTAAAATTACAATTCTTGGGCACATTTTTTACCTAATTAACATTATTTTTTGAAGGTTGAATATCACTTAATTCTGTTGAAAAAACCTGGATTCTGATAAAAAGTCTTTATGTTTTTCTAATTGAAGTCGCCGAATACCAACATTTTGGGGCCAAAATTTTGGCCTAGTTCATCTTTCGTGGACATTGGGGCTATATCTAAAAACCTCTTAAGATGCTGCGGGTGTGGTGAGGGTATCCCTTTAACCAGAATATCGCGCTCCAAACCTATCCTGGTTTTCACATAGTCACAGACCATATTCGTATCTGCTGCCCTTTTCACTCTGTTTATGTACAGGGTGTCCCAAATTCGAGCCTCATCATTGGGATCTCGGAAACTAGAAGAGATACGAGGTCGGTTAAATGGAGGCAAAGTTGTGCAATTTGATGCTGATCAAAATGCCATCTTAAAAGTTTAAAAATTCCGAACACTTACGAAGATTTTTGGAAAGCACCGAATATTCGCGATTTTATTTTAATTTTTTTATGACTCTATTTGAATAGATATATCAAAATAAATTTCACATTCCCATTGCTACTTTTTCTGTTCTACAAGATGGTGTTATCAGATTTTCAAACTGACATTTCGTCTTTGAGCTGCCATCATTAACTTTGTTTTTTTAAATACGGCCCTGGATTTCTTATTACGGATTTTAAGAGCATCTAAAGTCCCAAAGCCAATGATGTATCGCACTTATTCGAAAAATTCATATTAATGGCATTTTCCATAAGACCTCATGTGTTAGAGAGAGACAGAAAACATATTTTTGGTAAGATTTTCCCAGGAAATCATTAAAATGATTTTTTCGAATAAGTGCGATACATCATTGGTTTTGGGGCATTTGAAGCTCTTAAAGTCCGTAGTGAAAAATCCAGGGCCGTATTTAAAAAAATAAAGTTGATTATGGCAGCTCAAAGACGAAACGTCGGTTTGAAAATCTGATAACACCATCTTGTAGAACAGTAAAAGTAGCAATGGGAATATGAAATTTATTTTGTTATATCTATTCAAATAGAGTCATAAAAAAATAAAAATGAAATCGCGAATATTCGGTTTTTTCTAAATATCTTCGGAAGTATTCGGATTTTTTTAACTTTTAAGGTGGCATTTTGATCAGCATGAAATTGTGCAACTTTGCCTCTATTTAACCGACCTCGTATCTCTTCTAGTTTCCGAGATCCCAATGATGAGGCTCGAATTTGGGACACCCTGTACAACCAGAGACGCCTCTCATCACCAACAAAACCATTGTTTTTCTTTTCTTCGGCTACCTGGGCTTGTCCTAGCAGAATATATATCAGGATAGATGGTGAAATGGTGAAGCGAGTACAATCATATAAATATTTGGGATGCTAGTTGAATAAGAGAAGTGATATGTTGTAGGAGATTAAAAGCAGAATAGAGCAAGCGAGAACATCATTTAGAAGAATGCATAAAGTGTTGACCAACAGATCACTAAAATATCTGTAAAAATCCGTTTGTTGTGCTGCTATATCTTCAGTGTTCCTTTCTATGGGATAGAGGCACTGATAACGGACCCTCACTAAAAGTATGTGCAAAAGGATAGATGGCGAAATAGTGTAGCGAGTACAATCATATAAATATTTGGAATGCTAGTTGAATAAGAGAAGGGATATGTTGTAGGAGATTAAAAGCAGAATAGAGCAAGCCAGAACATCGTTTAGAAGAATGCATAAAGTGTCGACCAACAGATCACGAAAATATCTTTAAGAATCCGTTTGTTGCGCTGCTATATCTTCAGTATTATTTTCTCTGGGATATAGGCACGGACCACGGACCCTCATTAAGACTATGTGCAAAATGATAGATGGCGAAATAGTGCAGCGAGTACAATCATATAAATATTTGGGATGCAAGTTCAATAAGAGAAGGGATATATTGTAAGAGATTAAAATCAGAATAGAGCAAACCAGAACATCATTTGGAAGAATGCATAAAGTGTTGACGAACAGATCACTAAAATATCTGTAAAAATCCGTTTGTTGTGCTGCTATATCTTCAGTATTCTTTTCTAGTGGATAGAGGCACGGATCACGGACCCTCACTAAAACTATGTGCAAAAGGATAGAGGCGTTCGAGATGTGGGCTTATCGTAGAGTGTTAAGAGTGTTACTGGGAACAATCAAAAGAAGGAAATTAAAGTACTTTGGCCACGTGATGAGAAATCAGAAACACGAGTTGCTTCATATCATAATTCAAGGAGAAATAGACGGGAAACGTGGTCCTGGTCATCGGAGAACATCTTGGCATAAAATTCTACACCAATGGTATGGAGACGCTATTTAGGTCTACAGCGGATAAAGCTAAGATAATATTAATGACCGTCAATGTTCTGGGAGGACAGAGGAAGAAGAAAGCTGGGGCTCTATGGTTTTTCCGAGCAAGTTTGCTTATGGTTCTCGAATTATCTGTTTGGTCGCACGCAGGCAACTCACAATTCAAGTCAGCACACTACTCACTACAGCCACAGCACAGATCAACGGGAGATCTCCTGACTTACTGTGGACCAACGCTATCGAAAGCTACGGCGTATCTCGTGCAGTGTGCCTCGACATATCCAAATCATTTGATAGGGTTTGGTATGATGTCAGCATACGGACTACCACCAGCACTACTTCTATGGCTTTCCAATTTTTGAAGGGATCGAAGCATGCGAGTTGGTGTTGATGGACATCTTTCGGAGGAATTTAAAATCAATGCCGGAGTTCATCAAGGGTGTATATTATCTCCGACACTGTTCCTGCTCTATATCAACGATCTCTTAGACATGCAAATAAATCTATTTACAGATTTGCAGACGACAGCACTCTTATATCCTCCGTTATGTCGCAGACTCCAATGACTGCTGCTCGTTCCCAAGGCGAGCGAGAAAATCAGATTGCTGCCATAAATGAGGATATGAACGCCATCGTATAATGGGGTGAGGAAAATAATGTCTAGTTTAACGCAGGAAAGACTCAAGCAGCTCTTTTCTCAAAAAAGCAAACACCGCTGGACCTGACTTATCAATGACAGGACAAACACTGACTCTGTCCTCATCCATAAGCTTGCTGGGCATGAACGTAGAAAACAACATGTCTTGGCGTAATCACGTCATCAAAATCGCCAAGGCAATGGAGCAAATAATTTGTATACACCTCATCAGCTCTTATTGCTCTATAAGGCTGAGATAAGACCATCTCTGAATTACTGTTCCCATGTGTGAAGCTCGGCAAACACTTGGTCAAGATATTTGACTCCATACAGAGGAGAGCAGTCCGTCTTGTGGATGATCCAGAGTTGACTAAGGACCTTGATAGCCTTGAACATAGAAGAAAAGTGGCGGACCTATCGCTTCACTCTCGATACTATTACGGAAGGTGTTCGAACGAGCTGGCACTTATCATTCCACCCAGAGTTGTCCCAAACAGAAACACCGATCAGACACAATCTGCTCATCAACGTACGATTCAGTTGCGAAGACCTAGGACCTCCCTGTTGCGGGACTCCTTTGTCTGGAATGCCTCCCTGTTGCGGGACTCCTTTGTCTGGAATGGACTTCCGAGTAACGTCTTTCCCAAAAATTACAACCTACAGCGCTTCAAGTCCAACGTCCACCATCTTCTTCTCACACGCACCGCCCGTTGAATGGCATAGGATTTTCCTTTTGTGTGTGTGCCAAAAATAAAAAAGGAGTACTTTAAATTAAAAAACCTATGCGCAGTTAAGTATACTCTACCCGAAAAGGTGAAACTTATGATAGTGGAGTCTCTTCTCTACCCACAGTTAGACGATTGTAATGCAGTGTACTATAAAGATTTAAGTTCTGAATACAAAAAAATCAGCTGTCTCAAAACTCATACATATGCTTTGTTTATTGCATGCATAGATTCCATCATGTAACTTCAGTGTATATGTTACGAGCAAACACCGAATTTGCGGCCAAGTGCGAATTGCCGTGCAATACGCATTTTGCTCAATTATTTTGGCCAAATCTGTATTTTTTTCAGCAATTTCTGGATTTAGCCGGCGAATGGGATGTTTTGGGCAACGTACGTAATGGAATCATTTAAATTAAATGTTAATACTAATATTTACTTAACTAAATTAACACTGCAATAGGTTAAATTAAAGCTAAGAAATAGACAACATATTTTTTTATATGTAGATAAAGTCTAAAAACAGAACCAGAATAAAAAAAAGCTTTTAAATAAAATACGAATTAATATTACTCTGACACAAAAACGTAGAAAAATAAACTAAAAATTAATGACTTGTTAAAGCATGGTAAAGAATAATGACATTTAGAGTTACACAATAGTTTACATTTGCATAATTTTGTGTTACATTATGAATTGCAAGCGCGACTAACGTATCCTTTTCCTCCTATACGAGATGTTTTTCTATTTGCTTCCTTTGTATACTTATTTCTTTTTGAGGTACATCATCAATGCTTCTGATTGTTTCCTTGCAAAATGAAATTTGATGATAAAATTTTATTTGTCGTTTCAAGCCTTTAATATCCGTCTTCTATTAGCTCAAACACAACCGCCAATATATTTTCTATGTGCTTTATTGCGGTCTATATTTGGAACGGGAACCCTAACGGTTGCACCAGTTGGAATTGCTGGAAATGATCTCTCACTCAACAAATTATTTTTTTGCGTGGCTTTTCCAGGCCCAATACAGCTTTTTATAACGAACTAACGAATCATCTGCAGCTTTATTAACAAAGTTCTCCGTCCTATTAGTTATTGCAATTGCTTTTTCGAGGTCTTCCTCTGAACTTAAGACTTAACGATTTCGCCAAGAAGTGAGGATGTCTACAATCCCATGCGAGCATGACGACCAAACATGGTTTCATAAGGTGTTTGCTGAATTGCGCTATGAAATGCATTATTTTTTCTTAACTGGCAAAATCTAGGACCTTCACACTACCTTGACTTTGTATATGCCTGGGTTTTCCATAGACAAGTTTAAGGTTTTTCGTGCCGCCTGCGGCGTTTCAATCACTTCTCTCGCAAAAACACAGTAAGTGCGCACGGATAGTTCAAACACAACAACTTCACTGTTAATTACTCTGTTTTGCGTGGGGCCTTGCAGTTGTCGGGATTTGGAAAATGTTGTGCAGTTACCAGGTCTGGACAAACCATAATTTACAGTATTTATCAATCAATTTTAATAATTGTATTTCGCAGAGTAAACATCGTTTTATAGTGCTCCGTTTAAACCAACGAAATTCTGTACTTAAATTAGTAAATAATATCGCGTTTTCGCGCAATTAGTACAATTATTGCTCATCAAGTATACTGTAATAGTGATTTCATGAACTAAATTTTTCAAAGTTTCCCGTAAATTTGATCATTTTGCATTCTCAACATAAAATCTGCCATGCCAATAAATAAAAACTTTACATTTATCACCATACAATAAACAAACTGCATTGTTAACGTTTCTTTTGTATTCCGCGCCTACTATGCCAACAAACTAGGCCGGTATTGTGGAGTTTCCTGTGTGAAGCATTGTGAGGTGAAATATGCTTTGTTTCAAATGTGAAGTGGACGATGAAGATACTTCCGGACTCCTCTCTTGCGGAGGATGTGGCTTGTTCACAAGAAACCGGAGTGCTCTGATTTGTAAGCTTCTGAGATTCAAATATGGAGCTGAAAATCAAGAGAACCCTAAGATTCTTCTGCAATGACTGCCAATCTGGACTGTTAAACATACCAAAACTCATAAAGGCTATTAGTGAGTTAAAAGAAGAAGTTAATAGGCTAAAGGCAGCCCGGGCATCTCCATCGGCTACACCACCCCCCAGGCCAGTAATTCTATGGTGAACTACAAGACCATTAGGAAAGGGCGAGCAATCTAATGATATTCAACCTCCCAGAAGGAAGATTTTAACCTACCACGCGGTTGAAATATCGAATTTGCCTGGTGTTTTGATCGATAACCCTCCTAAATTTGTCAAAGCAACTAGGGTTGGAAAGAGAAATAAAAACGGATTTAGATCCATTAAAGTAACATTATCTAGCCAAACTGATGTGCTCTTACCATTAAAAAATCGTTCAAAGCTTAAGGGCAAAAAAGTCTTTATCAACTCTGACTTGACTTCCCAACAACGTGAACAAGAAAAAGCTATCCGTACTCAACTGGAGAATCGAAGATCTCAAGGTGAAACTAACCTGACTATTACACATCGACATGGTACTCCCATTATCATATCAAAAAAGCAACAATATGCCTAATTTCACCGAACAAGGAATTCTTAATTTACTCCTAAAACGTTAGAGGTCTTCGCACTAAACTAAATTATCTCTTGGAATCGGTCCCTGGATGTCACTACAAGATTATTGTTTTTGTGGAAACTTGGCTCAATGACGCAATCAAAGACGCCGAGTTGTACATGCAAGGTTACAGAATTTATAGAAGGGATCGATCTCTCCAAACAAGTGTTCACTCCAGAGGTGGCTGAGTCCTAATTGCTATCCATAAATCCATTAAAAGTAGGCAACTTTTTGTCGATGATAATATTGAAGATCTTTTTGTCATCATCGAAACTGGGAAGGCATCGCTTATCCTAGCTGGTGCATACTTCCCACCTCGGTCCCCCACCACTGCCTACATTTCATTCAGCGAAAATATCGACAGGTTGACTGAGGAACACCCCCATGCATCAAGAAGATTTTAACCTACCTCGTGCATCATGGGATAATAACAACTTGAGCTCCGTTGCTAGATCTGTGCCTCCTGCAGCCCCTGCCGAGGTTGATTCCTTGGATGTGGTGTCTGGTATGTGCGCTTTCCACAATTTATACCAACTGAACATGGTTACGAATCATACCAATGCAATTCTCGATCTGATACTTTTTCAAAATAACAACTGTGAAGATCATAGATCGGACGATTGTATAGTTCCCCAGGATAACTATCATCCTCCATTAGACATTACTGTGCCCTACACGTCCGATAATACAAATAGAACTCTTTTATGCGACGATTATTATAGAGATTTCAAATCAGCGAACTTTAACTTAATTAATAAACACTTGGGAGCCATGTCCTGGGATGCTCCTCTTGCACAAGCTGATCTGGATGACATGGTAAATATATTTTATAATGCTATTTATTCAGCAATCGAAATATTTGTTCCCCTTAAACGAATTTCCTTAGGCAAGTTTCCCAGATAGTTCTCACCAGAGCTTAAGTATTGTATAATTGAAAAAAAGAAGGCACCTAAACGCTACAAAAAAATCGAAACTTCAGAACGATTATCGTGAATTCTCTGGACTACACTCGACTTGTAAAAGATTACTGGCTGAATCAAACACAACTTTTATTATCTTTACGGAAAATTCCTTAACTACTAATCCTAAGCAATTTTGGAATTATGTTAATTCTAAAAGAAAAGGTCGCGACATCCCCAGTGAATTTCAATACAATGGAAATCACAGTGCTTCCGGAGTAGAAATTGCTAATATGTTTGCCCATTATTTTTCTCAGGTTTATAGTGGTAAGCCCTGTCTTGATTACCAACCACCACAATTTGAGTACAACATTTATACTCACATTTAAGCTCCTTAGACATAAACAAAGGACCTGGCCCAGACGGCATACCTCCTTTACTTCTTAAACATTGCAGTTTTGTTCTGGCCCGCCTTTTGCATACTATTTTTAACCTATCTCTTGCTGAGGGAATTTTTCCTGAATTTTTGAAACTAAGTTACCTAACACCAATTCATATATCAGGGAAAAAAGACTCAATAACGAATTATCGACCAATTAGCATATTGAGTGCCATTCCCAAGGTCTTAGAGCATATCATAACTAAGTATTTGAACTCATTACTAAGTTCATTTATTGTTTTTAGACAGTTTGGCTTCCAAACTGGAAAGAATACAGAACTCAACTTGCTGGCTTACGTTGAATTCATTTCTGACGCCTTGGAGAGTGGTGCTCAGATACATTCAATTTATACCGACTTCTCCAAGGCGTTTGACAGGGTCAACCATGCTGTTCTTTTATCTAAGCTGGGGAGTCTGGGAGTTGGTGGTCCGTTGCTGTCCTGGATACGAGGTTACTTGACCGGGCGCCCTTAGATCGTTAGATTCAATAATTTTCAGTACGAGAGCATACGGGTCCCATCTGGAGTTCCCGAAGGGTCTCACTTGGGTCCCCTTCTCTTTAATCTCTTTATCAACGACCTGGGGTCGCATTTTGAGCACAGTCAGTTCCTCCTTTTTGCTGACGATTTAAAACTGTCTATGAAAATATCATCACTGGAAGATTGCCTAAAGCTCCAGTCTGACTTGGACAGGTTGGTTGCGTGGTGCAAAAAAAAATAGGTCAAGATCGGAAATTGTTATCAATGCTTATCAATGTTTCCGAAATTAAGGACCTTGGTTTGATTATGGACTCAATGCTCACTTTTGTTCCTCACATCCGGAACTCCGTTACTAAATCTCTTCAGCTCCTTGGGTTCATAAAGCGTATTGCTAGTGAGTTCACAAATGCTAATGCAATTAAAAAACTATATTGCTCATTAATAAGAACTCATCTCGAATACTCCTCCTGTGTCTGGAATCCTTGCTATAATGTTCACATTCAGGAAATTGAGAGGGTTCAACATAAGTTTCTTAAATACATGGCCTTCCTTCAAACTTAACACCCCTCAATTAACATATCATCAGCTAGAATCGAATATTCATATTATGACGCTTGAAAAACGCAGGAACCTAAAAGACCTTAAAGTGCTTTATAACTTATTACATAATAAATATAACTGTCCTCTTTTGCTTGATAGAATAGGGCTACATGTGCCTTCCAGGGAAACACGTTTGAGGAATACATTCTCGATACCTCCTCATAGAACTAACTATGGCCTAAATGCTTTTGTATCAAGGTCAGGTAGACTGGCTAACGAGCGTCCACGCTTGATTTATTTTCAAATAGATCGGTTTTCTTGAAGCAATTACATACTATATTTTGAAGTCTCTAATTTTTCTACAATTTATATCCACTTCTGTTATTATTTAAACTAATTTATTATTGTTATAAATATGTAACTGCGTTAGAATTAAGATTACTTTATTTTTGTAAAATTGAGCAATGCCCGTTAATAAATAAATAAAATAAATAATTGAAATACCAAAATTTCCGTCAGCTACTCGAATATTGAAAAATCTCAAATTTGACGAAAATGTCAGTTACTGTGGTTTTGCTTCGGATAGTTGAAGAGTTTTTATGATGATCATTTAGATGACTGGAGGAAAACATGCAAGTCGAAGCTATGTGAGGCGCTTCGTTTCGAATTAGTTAAATTCAGTATCCGTCGGTTAATTTAATTATTTAACCATCAGCTAGGTTGTTCGCCACCTTTAGCTCACGTGCACCAGGCAGCTTCTACAATGGAGAAACGGCAAAGTAGGGATCAATGCGCATATAAAATACTGATTACCGGCTTCTTTTCAAAACATTCTTAGAACTAGCGGGGCATAAGAAAGAAAACAAACAACATGAAAATGAAAGCATCACTTCTATTATCAACGTAGAAAACAATTCATGTTTATGCCATTGTTAAATCATATCAGCCTAATTAATAGTTCTTGAACAGAGTTTTATTCGCAATATCCAAACAGAACGTTTGCACTTGTCGCGCGTTACGCTAACCATGTTAGCATTATCAGGAGATGATGATGCTAAGATGGTTAGCGAAAAGCGCGTCGCGTACAAATCTTTTGTTTCGTTATTGTGGATAAAACTCGGTTGTAGTGCATTTTGCCGAAGATTCTAAATTCTAAACCCGTTATGATATGAGATGGTAGAACCATAGTGGTTAAGCTGATTAGGTTTACGAGCCAGGTGAATTCAATCGTCAGGATTGTGCTTTCGAAAATCCACAATAAGCTACTATGTACAATATATTCACCACTTACTTTACTTTTTCGTGTCCGAGTCCATATTACAATTTGTCAGCCCAGTGTCGGGCGACCTCCAGAGCATTATTCTTAGCAAGCCATAAATCTTCGAGGGAACATGAGCTTGGGCAGTTCTTGCAAACCAGGAGACGTTCCATAGTCTGTGTCGCCCCACAGTCGCATTTGACATCCTGTTCATTAATAATTCCCCATTTTGCGAGGTTCGTCTTTACAGGGGCAACTCCGGTTCTGAGACGGTTGAGGGATTTCCAGCTCTTCCAGTCCAGCCTGGAGCCTGCTGAGGGTTCTTGTTTTAAGGGGAAGACTTCTGGTGGATCTATCGGTACTGTGCTCAGAAAGCCTCTGCGTGATTTTAATCGCCTCACCGGCTCGAGCGCTTCATAGAGAGGGTGACGGCTATCAAATGTTTGCCTAAATCTTTCGGTGTGTTCAATAGCTAGTCGTCGAGTTGTTGGTGGTTCGCACCCAGCAGCTTTATAGAGTTTATCCAGCGGAGTGGCCCTCATGCAGCCAGTCATAAGCCTGCATGTCTCGTTAACTGCAGCATTGATAGATTTGACATGCACAGACCTATTCCACACCGGGCAAGCATACTCCGCTGTAGAGAAACATAGTGCTTCAGCCGTTGTTCTGATCACGGAGGGGTGGGCTCCCCATTTACTTCCCGTTAATTTCTTGAGGAGCTGGTTCCTAGACGATACCTTTTGTCGGGTCTTATGACAGTGGAATTTATACGTGAGGGATCGGTTCAGGGTTACTCCTAGATATTTCGGTTGGGCTGTATGTTCTATAGTAAAGCCGTCCCACTGGATCTGTAATTTTCTTCCGGCGGCCTTGGTGTTCAGGTGGAAGGCGCATGCCTGGGTTTTTGACGGATTGGGTTTCAGGGAGTTTGCTTTATAGTAGGCTGACATCCGTAGTAGGGCATTTTGTAATATCTCTTCAACAACCGGAAAGTTTTTCCCTTGAGCTGCGATGGCCAAGTCATCGGCGTAGAGGAAGTGCTCAGTGTCACCAGGAGTGGGTTGGTCATTGGTGTATATGTTAAACAATATTGGGGAAATAACACTTCCCTGGGGGAGACCGTTTTTTTTGTGTCCGCCATCTGCTCTTCTTGCCTTCTAGACTTACATAGTACCTCCTATTTTGTAGTAAAGATTCGATTACTCTAGTTAACTCGTAATCCTTGGTGGTTTTATATGTCTTGGAGAAGAGGGCCCTTTGGTTCACGGTGTCATAGGCCGCTGATAAGTCTACAAAAACTACTCCGGTTATGTTTCTTTCCTCAAAGCCCCTCTCAATGTGTTCAGTCAAAGCAGAACCTGCCCCGTGCATGACATTCCTGGACGGAACCCTCCCTGTTGTGAAATTAGTTTTTGGTCCACACAATTCTGAATTTTGTTGAGTATTAGCCGTTCCTAGAGTTTGTATAAGTGGCACAGGAGAGAGATAGGTCTATAGCTACTGGCGAGGCTTGGGTCTTTGCCAGGTTTTAATAGTGCGATGACTTTTGATTTTCTCCAGGACTTGGGAATTTGCTTCGTCGAATAGCACCTATTAACTAATTCTAGGATCCACCGCTTTGTTTTATCTCCAAAATGTTTAATTTGCTCTACGCACATGTCGTCCACCCCTGCCGCCTTCCCATTTTTCAGACTATGGATGGCCTCATTAAGGTCCTTAATTGTGAAAGGTGCATTGATAGTTGAAGCTTCGCCTTCCAGGTTTGTGTGGTTTTTACATGCTCCAGGTTTTGTATCAGTTTTTCCATTGATCAGCAGCTGGTAGGTGATCTGATTGGGCGTGACGTTACTGGATTGTTTCGATTCCATTGGGTCCGCATTAAGTTTTTTCAACAAGTTCCACGCAATCTTACTACTATGGGTCATATTTAGTTTTTCGATTGTCTCGACCCATTTTTCTTGTCGTGCACGACTAAGTTCTTTGAGAAGCAGGTTGCCTGACTCCACTGCTTGATCGCTAAAAGGGTCTTTCTCGTACGCATCTGTGTATTGATCCAGAAGTTTTTTCGATTCGGTAGTTAGGCCTGGGATGTACTGTTGTCGACATCCTCTTGGAATTGTCTTTCTGGAAACGTATTTAACTTTTTCGACGAAGCACTCGTAGTTTTCAGGGGCAGGTTCCATTCGATCCGCTGCCTCATCCAAAATTCCGGCAAACTCAGACCAGTTTGCCTTTCGGAAGTTAAAACGTCTTCTGAAAGGGATCGTTTGCAATCTTATGTCTGCATAGATGTTCAGACCAACCGGTCTATGTTGTGTTTTGGGCAGGGGATTATATACCATCTTGATCCATCTAGCCTCGAGGTTAGTGCTAGTGAAGCAAATATCTGGATTTGTGCCTCGTTTCCAAATTTTACTGTGAAATGATGGTGGTAGTTTTGGGTCGTGAATGAGAGAAAAGTTATTAGCATCTGCCCATTCTTCCACGAGGCTACCGTCGGTGTTGGTCTCCGCGTATCCCCATGCGGTGCTATGGCTATTGAAATCACCCACAACGAAACAGTTCTCTCGATTCCCAAAGTTGGACGGTACGTCAAAGACAAACTCCTGACGAGGCGGCTTGTATACGGACGTTACAGTACATTGTCCAATTTCCACTGTAAGAATCTCTATGTTATTCACGTTTGTTGAGCTCACAGAGGTTATGTTCTGATCAGGTTTCACAAAGATTACGCTACCGTAATTTATGTGTGGCACCTCAATAGCCAGCTTCATTCCCGGTATTTTGGGCCGAGGTGAGTTGGCATCCCTATGTGTTTCCTGTATGCAAATAACATGGCACCTGGTGTTTCTGCAGAACTCTGAGAGCAAATCCTGCTTATTGTTAGTCAAACCCTCTATATTCGCGCTTGCTATCGTCAGGGTTGGTTCTGAAAAGAACCTTTCTCTATCTCGCATTTTCCTTTGTAGTGTAGGACTCGGTGGTGGAAGGATTAGCCGTCTCGAAGAGACGTTTCCAGGGGACGCCGGCAGTGGAATTATATCTAATAGTTTCGTTAAACGTTTGTATTTTCACTACTCGCGTGGAGGCTCCTTCCATGTCCCCCGGCTCCTTCCATGCCCATATATTCACCAATTGACGAGCAACGTTCAACCGTTGAGCAGTTTATCTCCAAACAGAGGGAAATTCACTTAAAACACTTACTAAGTCTCTCCTTAGGTTCTATATACAATGTACTTCAACTTCTAGCAATTAAGAATGACTCAAGTTGGAGTGAATTGAAAATATGCAGTAATATACATAAATAAGTTCTGTTGGTAGCGCAATGGCGTCGAGAGGTTATATTACCTTGCAGAGTAATTTGCACTGGAAAACATCACACTTTATAAGTGTGTAAGAGAAAGCTTCAATTTAAGAAGAGAGCTTGACAGGGATGCTTTTGTAGAAATGTGGTTTTAATACACGCAACAAAATGGATTATAAAACACGCTATGCTGGTCGCATAGGTAGGCTACACTCCGAGAAATGGAAATAGCACTCATTAGAAACTTTATATTATAATAAAGCAGAAATAATATTGGCCATGTGCCAAAAACGCCGTTTGCCTTTCGGTTTTTGAGAGAGAGTGACTGTAAACGAGTGAGTTTACTTACATGACCGAGTGCCACAGGGAACGCATACTATAGTGTAACAAGCAAATTTTGGAGAGGCGACGTGCGACGTTCAAATAGGCGAGGACGTGACAACCCTGGAAAACGAATGGCGCAGCAGTAGAATCGAATCGGGTTATATAATACGGAGTATATAGATAGATTAGAAATAAGGCGTAGATATAGTTATTGTACGATAGCAGAGTCGACTCATGGCGTTATGTAATTATGATAACTGTACTGGCGAAGGTGTTAAGGCGGAAATAAGAGTGGCTGTAATAATATTGGCGAAATAAAATGTGTTTACTAAAAATTAATCGTTTACAGATCAGAAGTCGGGATAACCTACGTATTGTGTTATTTGTTGTGGAGAACGGTGAAATACGCGATTTCGGCTAGTTAAATCGCAGTGGCAACTTCTTCTTTTTTTGTGAGTGGCGATATCACAAAAACTCATAACAAAAGGCGGGCGTTTGTTGCTATCCTTGACAGTGGATTGACATTTGGCGATTTTTCAAAATATTCACGATAATAATAAAGAAGTGTGTGCTAATTAATTAGTGATTATTGTAAAAATTGTGGCGTATTTCAACTGTGTTTATTGGCATTGGTGTTTAACAGGCGTTTTTCAAGTGATTTCCTATGGAGGAAGGCAGAAGTGACGAGTTAGAGCTCGATTACGAGTTGGAATTAAGCGACGGTGACCACGGCGAAGGCGATTCGGCGATGGAAGACGAAACAGTCTCCATGGTACATAAGCTGTTGAAAGGCGGTTTGGCAACTAGTATCCAGCAGATTGTGGCGGCCGAAATGGCAAGGGCGGCGAAGCAAAAGGCGGCCGAAATGGTAAAGGCGACGAAACAAAGGGCGGCCGTTGGTACTGGCGGTACCAAGGGCAACAAGAAGGGCGAAAAATCAGATGAGAGCGCTCCTCAGGCGGTAGTAGAGCATGCTTGTAGCGATAAGGCGGACTCCGCTTGCAGTTTGGGCTGTATGGGGTCAAGGGCAAGGGCAGGCGGTGACATTCTTGACCCTTTCGATCCTGACAGTCAGGACTGTAACGTAGTCAGGTGGTTGAGCAAAATTGATCAGTTGGGCGATATTCATGAATGGTCGAACTATGAGAGAGCGTATTTTATACAGGCGAAATTGCAAGGCGCAGCAAGGGGCTGGTCTAATCGGCTCGATGAATATGACCGCTCATGGGAAGACTGGAAGGCGGCTCTTAGGAAGGCGTTTCCTAGAGTGCATGACTTTGCTCAGCTGCTCAAGGAGATGATAGCGAGGGTTAAATTGGATGGCGAAACCATGACCCATTATTATCATGATAAAATGGCGTTGATCGAAAGGTGTGGGCTTTCAGGCACAAAGGCGCTTTCGTGTCTGATTGACGGTCTACCTCTCGATCTACAGGGGAATGCGAGGGCATTTGGTTGCTCTTCCCTCTGGCGACTTGTATACTGGCTTTCTTTCCTCTTTTGACAAATATCGGCGTCCATCAACCGATATTGTGGAATTGGAGGGGCAAGGAAGTCCAGGATCATGCGCAGGCGAAGGCGACGAAGACTTTGCGGTCTTCTGAGGCGATTCTCTAATTGAGAGAGGCGTTTGGCGAATTTTGGGTATCCAAGGCGTACTATTTCCAACTTCTGGCGCGGGCTGGCGTTTACGAGCAAGGCATTTGCTGACTTTTTGGCGAGGCGAGGTGTAAAACAACAAGGGCAAATGGTCAGGTTGAAAGGTGCATGCGAGTCTGACTGGCGAGGTGCAAAGTGCGAATGGTCAGGTTGAAAGGTGCATGCGAGTGAGTTTGACTGGCGAGGTGCAAATGGCGAATGCTCTGTTGGCGAAAGGCGAGAGCTATGGCGATTTAAGGTCCAAACTTCTTATTGAGATAGCAAAAGGCGAGTGAGAACCTGACAAAGGCGTAATATAAAGGTGACTGATAAATGGTGAATGATAAAAGGCATAAGGTTGCAACCACAGGCGAAACCCTTAGTGTAGGCGATTTGGTGTTATGGCGAATGCACAGATCGATAAGATCCGGTTGATTTACTGGCGAGTTAAATTAATGAGGGCATTAATTGTTGCAGGATGGCCGAATGTAACAAGCAAATTTTGGAGAGGCGACGTGCGACGTTCAAATAGGCGAGGACGTGACAACCCTGGAAAACGAATGGCGCAGCAGTAGAATCGAATCGGGTTATATAATACGGAGTATATAGATAGATTAGAAATAAGGCGTAGATATAGTTATTGTACGATAGCAGAGTCGACTCATGGCGTTATGTAATTATGATAACTGTACTGGCGAAGGTGTTAAGGCGGAAATAAGAGTGGCTGTAATAATATTGGCGAAATAAAATGTGTTTACTAAAAATTAATCGTTTACAATAGCGTCTTACTTGCCAGAAAATCAGGGAACAACTTCCATGGCCGAGTGCCACGGGGAGCGCGGACTATCGCGATTTACTTGAGAGAGATTCGGGGAACAAGTGTTTTCAAGAAGGTGAGGACGCCTCTACTTCCCCCTTGGCGCGTGAACTTACTCCCACTCCTGGAATATCATTTCCATAGAGGGCAACTATTGGAAATATAGCGAAGTTTTACAAAACTTAACATCACCGGTTGTCTAAATAAAAGTTATGAATTTTAACACAAACCTGATCGAAATTTGCTGACTAGTTTTTGTAAAATTCGATTATTACAGATAGGAATTTTAGGGACGCTAAATTGACTGTTTCCGGTAGTCGCTCTAGGAATCACTGTGATTGGTCGGATGCGTTTCTGCTTGTAGCTGACACTAGCTTGTGTTTTGAAATAAGTGGATTGTATGGTTCGGGTTCGAAGCAGTTCTGCTTCTAGTTAAACTGATGATGAATAAACGTTGTGACAAGAGATGGCGCTAAGAGTGTCGCCGCGAGTTTTTAAAGGGCATTGTTTGGAATGCGATACACAGTGGCGTGGAATTTTAATATAATACGAATTAAATCGCTAGATCTGAAAACATGTTCAAATGATTTTTGAACACCCATAATGCTGGTCGATAACAGTGTCAGGAAAGATAGCGGAAGCAAGAGAGAGAAAATAGGACTGCTCTTAATGCGAGTTCACAGAATTTTCTGAATGGTGGGTTTTAGGAAAATGATAATGCCAGTAATATGAGTTGTTAGGTATTCTTGGGTTGCAAGCATATATTAGATTACACGACGACTTAGCAGCATTCCTCATTCTTCGAGTAATCCTTGGCACGTTCATTCATTGCGCTCCTTAGGGTGGCGGCATTAGACGCATTGTTCATTCGATGTAAATTAAATATATAAAAACTAGATTAGTTGTAGTAATAAATTGGAATTAAAATAAGTTAAAGTCTAAAGATGCACAAAATTTGCTTAACATCAGACACACAACATTTAGACAGTATTTCAAGATGTAAAATACTTTAGTGTCAATAACTAACTAACTAACTAAAGCTAGTTTTTAAAATATTTTTATTAACGAAGTAAAACGCTATACGGAAAAATTATCTTAAGCTGTAGGATATATGTCACTAAATGAATGAAAGAATCGCGTGACACTTTCAGGAGCGTGGAATGCGTTACGGTAGGGGTTAAGGGTTAAACTATTTTTCTATTTTAAGAAAAATAATTAAACTATCATCCTGATAGCGAATCTGCACGCTATAGAATTTTGTACAGGGCCATTGAATAGTCCTCCCGGATCGCCGTCCGCCGCGCAGGATAGGCAAAGTTTGGTATAGGCATAACCTACTTTGGGCATTCATAGGGGCCCCTGTCTCCGAAAGAGGCTATTCACCGGCATTCTTTGCGGTCTTTAATTTGAAATTTCGTATACTTAATCTGGATTCACCTATACATGTGAATCACTGGTACGATGTCACCACATGAACGTCCACCTCTAATTAATAATAATAATATTAATAATAATGCTTTATTGTCAAAAAATTTCACAATTTGTAGACAAAGCTGGAGCAAAACATACAAAACATATAAAAACACAAATAGAAACATACAATGAAAAGAAAAAGAAAAACCAACTACCTATACAAAACCTTATACAATTGTGCAATTTGTACGAGGTCTGAAATATTATATAAAATATTAAATATCAAAATATTTATCCATTTAAACATCAAATACTAAACACTAAACACCAAACATGAAACCAGTTTGTAAGATGCTCAAAATTAAGTATTAATAAAAAAGTCGTTTACTGCGCATAAGGCTCTATCTAGTAAGTATGATCTGCGAAATGCGGGAAAAGATGTTATTGACTTCATTTCAAATGGCAGATAATTCTCCAATTTTTGGATTGTACAGTATAGAGCTTTAACTAACTCTGAGCGTGGGGTTGGCAGATAAAAATCATGCTCCGTGTTCCAAAGTGGATAGTTGTGAGATGGCCTTTCTGGAATAGCAGATACGTGCTTGCGGATTAAGCAAACGGATTCAAATATGAATAAGGAAGGAAGAGTTAATATTTTAAAGAAATCCTGGCAGTGAGTTTTGCTGTTTAGTCTCAGTGAGTATTATCGAACAGCTCTCTTTAGTCTTTTGAAAATACGCTCAAATTGAGTCGCACAACACGTACCCCAGAATGAAAGGGCGTATCGGAGATGCGACTCAAAAGGGCATAATAGACTGTTCTAGCAGTTGATAAGTTAAGCTCCCTGGAAACCGTTCTTAGCGCAAAACAGAACTTAATTTTTTTGATAAGGCATCGATGTGCAAGTCCCACTTTAAATGGTTGTCCACAACAAGCCTCAAGAATTTCACAGATTCAACGACGTCAATAGAAGTGTTATTAAGTACAAAAGATTGCAACGTACTTTTATATGACAAAACTTTAGTTCTAGAAACGTTGAGGCACCGGAGATTAGAGTCGCACCTTGATTTAATGGCGATTAAGTCACTAGATACAGTTCTGTGAAGCGCCGTAATATCCGGGTTGCTCCAAGTGAAACTAGTATCGTCCGCAAAGAGAGACCGCTAATGTCCAGACAAGCATTGCCGTTGATAAACCGCAGAAACAAAATAGGGCCTAGTACTGAACCCTGAGGTACTCCACAATCTATTGGCTTGCAAGAACACATCGGCGTATCAACCCTCACAAGCTGACTTCTGTTGTTAAGATACGACTTAAACCATTCGAGAGGCACTCCTCTAAATCCGTAGTACTCCAATTTATTAATTAAGATATTATGATTTACACAATCGAAAGCTTTAGAGAAATCACAGAAAATTGTTGCTGTAGGGTGATGGTTGATCAGGTTGGAGTATACATAATTAAAGAGGGAAAACATAGCATCATTTGTGCATTTGTTACTTAAAAATCGAAATTGATGGGTAGTAAGTATTTTATATTTAGAGCAATCTTTCCAAGAAATCCTCGATATCGTTTTGAAAAAACTGGAGGTATCTTTGGCCTGTTAAAGAGCCACCATAAAATAGTGGTCCAATGATTCGATGTTCTAACATCCCACACCAAACATTAAGTGAGCTCCTACCTTGAAACATAATCATTTCATATCTATGAGGGTTAACTGCTGCCCAGTATCTTGTATTTTTCCGATAGTATACCCCCGATGTTGTAAAAGACGCTTCGTCAGTCCATAGAATTTTATTATATAAATTATAATCTTCGTCTTGCTCTCTCATCAGCATTGAAGCAACAAATCGAAATCGAAGTTTTTTTGATGTTGTGTTAAGTATTGAACGGGAAGGATGCAATATGGTTTTAGACCACATTTTTTTAAAGTTCTGTGATCTGTTCCATAGCTTTCTCTCCGGAGTCCTGGACCATACCTTACTTCGCGTACCGCTTGCGGAATAGAACTCTTCGGATTTATAGTAAAATATTGAACAATGGCTCGATTCCTTCTATTCTGTCTTTTCATCTTTCTTGGCTTATCTTTCAATGTCTTGCTTTCTTCAAATAGGGTCTTAATTCTGAGAATTGTATCTACTGAAATGTGCCTCTGGAAACTCTCAAAAAATGTTCTTTGTATTTGTCGAGCATTCTCTCCACTTTTGTAATATAATTTTAATACACTTAGTCGTTCTTCTAAAGAATATTTCATTATTTGTAACTAATTCGTGAAAAATATAGTATAGAAATTTGAAAGTTGATTATTTGGTCTGACTGACGGCCGCTTTAAAGCAGGTTAAAGGTTAAACAGGTGAAACGGGTATCCATCTATCAGGTATTAATCGTACGGTAGACGAACATTTTCCGAATTTAAAACTGAAGCAAAAAGCGTTTTTGAATTAAAAATCCATCATTTTAGATCAAAATTTATATGAGAAATCGGATAAGCACATTAAAAATATGGCATCGCACTTTTATTTGATCTATGTTGGGGTTTGGAACCTTCGGCAACATGCACTAAAACGGAGTTTTTATCCACAATACCGAAACAGAATTATTACACTCGACGCGCGTTTCGCTAACCATGTTAGCATCATCAGGAGATGATTACAATAGTTTCATCTCCTGATGATGCTAACATGGTTAGCGAAACGCGAGTCGAGTGCAATAATTCTGTTTCGGTAATGCGGATAAAACTCCGTTTTAGAACTTTTATTTGATGTTCAATTGTTTTTTGCTGAACATATCCGAATTCGCGGGAGAAAATTACATAAGATGGCTATTTCAGTTTTTTTTTATAAAAGTACAGGGAAAGTAAAAAAATCGCCTTGTCTAGTCCTCGTTGGATAACCCTACACGTGACAGAAATATGAGCCGAATTTTATGACTGAAATGTGACATGAAGTTCGTAGGGGATTGGCTAGTTTAAAACTAAAAAAAGTGCTTCCGGTGGAGCTTGCGCGTAGCTCTATTTACTTCCTACACCTCTATCGATGAAAATTGAGCAAGGTTCATTCTTCAAACATCGCATTGCATTTGACAGTGAGGTGGTGATCTTTTACAAGGCCCGTTTTGAGTCTTAGGACGTACCTCGTTATTAGCTTTAGTGTGTTATTGATTTCGTGCTTGGACTCACTCCGTAATCGTGCCTTTTGAGTTTTTTTATGCGTGCATGTTGTGTTTTCACGTGACGGTTTGCTAATTTTTTTTCTCATTTTCATTGCAAAGGTTCTGACTCCGTCCACCTTTTGAGCAGCCTAGCTGACTTCAGCAATTAGCATATTTAAAAATCCTTCGTAGGTAAAATATTGATTATTCTTTTGTATTTTATTTTTGTTCTGCCTTGAGTTTTAAGCAAAATCCTTGAATATGTTGTCATATGTCATATTACACTTACCCACCTTAAATATATTCTGTACTGTTGTGGTGGATTCATCTTCTGGTGGTAAATATTTGCATTTTACGCCAGATGCTTAATTCCTCTATTGGTAGGAACATTTCTAAAATTTTCGCTTTGCGTAACTTGTATGGACCAATAAAGTACAGTCCGCTGAAACAGTTTTATACTTCATCTATTCATAAAGATTTACTAGCTATATGTATTTCCCAAAACACGTTTTTCATTTATATTCATTTATCTCAATTTATTTTTAAACAACAATATAAAATCCTTACTCAAATAGACTTAGTATGTGTATTATTTGGAACACTATAAGTCTCTTTCAGTTCCAACTGTGAATGAAAAATGGTTTTCCATGTTCAATCAGAAAAACAAAAGCGAATTGAATGAAATATAGAGTCCGAATAATCTGCGACATTAATCCTCAAGACAAGCAAATAGCTCAAACTCGCAAGAAATTTAATAGATACGTTTCTTTCGTTCCCTGCAAATGTGTAGACTTCGGCATTACATTTTTATCTCCATAAAGAAGTAATAAATGTAGGTGATAGAAAATTCTGGTGGGAAGCTACCTTGTTTATGTTATTTACTTATTTAGCTCAAATAAGCATTATTAAGTACTTTTTCTAATAGCGCCTAACTAAAACCCATGTAACAAGACTGAAGATAAATTTTAGGGGAAGGGTGTACAAAATGATATAGATTTTTTAAAG
>MU185274.1:66405-77741 GCA_016904865.1 Pissodes strobi | reverse complement strand
AACTACCTTTTCAAAAATACATATTTTATGAAGCTACTTTATACAGGGTCGAAAACAAATGAACTTTGCATCACATGTGACCAAATTTTAATAGGCCAATTTGGATTTTGTAGAAAAACACACATTTATTATGGCGTTACTTTGAAGAAAATGTACCTGGAATAAAGTATTGTCAAAACTAAGAAGTTGTATGAAGGTTGCGTTGAGTCTTATTTTGCCACAGCGGTCCAATTTACAAAAAATAGGCAAAAAACAACATTATCTGATGTAGCTAAAATTTTGCATATGGGCTGAAAATTGTATTTAGAAAAACTTTTTCTAATAACTTTTTTCGATATTTTGAGAAATAACCCCACTTTTGAACTTTTTTCCGACAAAAATTAAAATTTGACAGTTAAGACGAACCACGTGACTATTATTTTTTGGTTATTTTTCATCTAGATCGAAGCAGAAATTGATGCCAGAGTCAAATTTTGAATAAACCTATTAATTAACAAAAAGCCCATATGATGCGGACTTTACTGGTCACACTGTATATATAAAATCACACCAACGACAAGATCCATAAAATAGTAAAATCCTAAATACATGCTGTGTAGAGGAATGTTGTTTCGCTTCCTCGGTGGACTAAAAGAAACATTCACCCATCGCTCATCAGGGTACCGAAAACACTACTATACACCAGCATGTGAATTATCGCCAAAAGGCATGGAAATGAAATGACTGAAAGTTTATCGAACAACGCTCAAGGAAACAAGTCTGCATCCCTTCATTTCGAAGGCGACTGCCTTTTTTCAATCTGATTTGTCAGAAATAGAAATAATTTTCTCTTGTTCATTTATCTAATCCTTTTTAACAAATATCTATCAAAAGTGTCTATACGTCAAATCGAATTGTCAGAGTGTCCAACCTGCGATACGTTACCTGCTCTGAAAAAAAACCATTTATTTGGACTTACTTTCAATTTCGGATCCTGATATTTTAAGTGCGTATCCCATTTAAAAATAAAAAGTTGACAGTGATGTCTCAAAAGTGGGGCATCGGGTAACGTCGCCGGTACTTCCAGCGAACGCTGAATGTTGTTCTCCCTCTAGGTTTCAAGTTTCATACAGTGTGTCCAAAAAGTTCGTGAGATAATTGGACATTGCGGAACTTTTGGGACCCACTGTATATTAGCAATTAGCAATAATTTTTCTTCTGCAGAGAAACTTATGCATCGGCGCCTCGTCTGCAGAACTCCATATATTTACTAATTAAATAATTGTCCAAGTTTAAATTATAAAGTGGGGTTATACGACTGCCCTGAAGACAGCAAACTCCGTAAAAATTACATGCTGCAGAACTATTTGTTTGATTAACTAACAAAGAATATTTTAAATTAAATATCCATAAAGAGAAAACGGCATAAACGCTCATTAAGCTTTTGCTTTCATAACAAACATCCTTTATCAAATTGCTTCGAAAAATTAGTATCAAGTGATTTCGACAACCATGTTAGGTTATATAACTCATAACTAATTAAACAAATGTTTTTAATAATAAGTATGACTTATTTCTTTTTGGTTATGAACAAAGACTAGGTAAAAAATGTTAAAAAAGTTGTGTCGAACTCCGAGACACAATTTTAAAAGGAATTTATATACAGGGCTGCCCCTAAAAAGTGTGTCAACATCTTACCTCATATCCCTGAGGTCAAAATAAGACGATTAAAAGCAACTTACTTAGGTCCGAAATTGCTCCGTTTCCGAGATACAGGGGAGTAAACCTAAAAAATAAAATTCGATTTTTTTTTAAATTTATGAACATTTTTTAACGCATTAATTTAAAAAGTCGGAAACCCGCATATGGACACCTTTTCACTGTGGCCGTTAGAGGGCGCCTCAGCTTTTTTCTCAATGTAGTTTTTCCTTTTTTTGTTAAAGAAATAATTTCCTGAACATTTTTAGGCAAAAAAGGTACTGCTTGTTAAATAAAATCCGCTAAAGTAAGCGGCAGTAAGCCGTTTTCCAGATATTTTGGTTTTAGTGTTCGATGCCGCATCGGGATATTCAAATTACTTTGAATAAAAAAAATTGGTTGTTATCTTTGAGGATCAAATTTTGGTTAGTGAATTAGCAGTGGAAAATGGATTTCTTTTTAGATAATTCTTTGGGGTGTACGTAAATATCCTATCATTGTTACATACAGAAACCTCTTATTTTTTACCTGTTTGATGAACAGCTTTAGAACTTTATTTGCAGACAGACAAATTTATTTAAAACAAATTTTTGTCGTTTAATCATTTCCGTTATCAGTCAATTTTTGGCAGAAAAAAATGTTTGACTTGGTTTTCTTACAGTATGTGTTGCAGGAAGAATTTGGGAATGGATTTTTTTAAATTTTATTGTTAGGATAGTTTATTTTCCAACATGAGTGTTCCAAGCATGTTAAACATATTCTATGACATATTATATCATACATTGAACATCTTTATTCCAGTAAAGAAAGTGGCAAGCAGAAAATTTCCACGCTGGTTTACTCGGGACCTGATTGACCTAACCGTAAAAAAGCGCACAAAACCTACAAAGCAAGCAGGTCTGCTCAAGACTATCATTTATTCTCTAACCTTCGTTCACAACGTAGTATCCTTTCCCACCAATGCTATAATAATTATGTTCAAAATATTGAATCCTCCCTTTAACATGACATTGGGCAGTTTTGGAATTTTGCGAATTCTAAACGTAAGACAAATGACTTGCCTAATGTTGTGTGTTTGGATAATGATAGTGTCGATATGGGCCCTGAGGCAGCCAAACTTTTTGCGCAGTACTTTAGTTCTGTATATTCCTCCACTCGTCCTGAGTGCACAAGACTGATTTCATCTAATAATATAAACATCACCAATCATTCTATTTCAATTTCAGACATTTATTCCGAGTTGAGTAATTTAAACATTCACAAGGGGCCTGGGCCGGACAACATATACACCCCATTTTACTTAGAAACTGTTCATTTATCCTTGCTAGACTTCTGCACCTCATCTTCAATGAGTCCTTGGGACGGGGCCTCTTTCCTGACTTTTGAAAGTCCAGTTTTGGGGATCCTGTACATAAGGCTGGTGGGAGTGACAGTATTATAAATGTTATTCCTAAGGTTTTCGAGAATCTTGTAACTAGGTATCTCAGTTCGCTGTTGTCTCCTGAGATCATCAGCGAACAGTTTGGCTTCTGCCTGGGTAGGAGCACTGAGCTCAACCTTCTTGCTTATTCTCATTACGTGTTTGGGGTCTTGGAGAGGGGTGCTGAGGTTCATTCTGTTTATACAGACTTTTCCAAGGCATGTGACAGGGTTTTCCACGCGATATTATTATGCAAGCTCCATACCTTGGGAGTATCTGGCCCTATGCTCAATTGGATAGTTATCTTACTGGTCGAACTCAGGTGGTGCAAGTGAACAATTTTTTGTCCCATAAAATCTCTGTCCCATCCGGGGCCCCTCAAGGGTCTCACATTGGTCCTCTTCTTTTCAATATTTTCGTAAATGATGTTTCCTCTTGTTTTAGGTCTTCCAAATTTCTCCTGTTTGCCGACGATTTGAAATTGTTCAATATAATTGTTACTAGTAATGACTGTCTGACGGGAGGACTTAAGCAGATTTGCAGTATGGTGCCACAATAATGGAATGGAGATCAATACATCTAAATGCAAGTTTATAAAAAATTCTAGATTGCGGTTGTCCACAATTTTTGATTAAGTCATTGATGGTGAGATCCTACCACCCGTCGAGTCTATCACGGATCTTGGAGTTGTTCTTGACGCGGAGCTATCATTTGTTGAACACATGGCAAATATTGCAAGCAAGTCCAAGAATATGTGAAGGTTCATTAGAAGAAATTCTAAAGACATTTCCACTATTTTTTCCCTGAAAATTCTTTATTGAAGTCTGGTCAGTATAAAGCCCCCATTACGTCAATCATATCAACAGGGTTGAGCGTGTACAAAGAAAATTTCTTCATTATATAAACTACATTTTTTTTCCAATGACGAGTTTCACTATGATGCCCTGTGCCGTAGGCTCAACATTTTGCCATTGTCTGTTAGAAGAACGCAGAGAGGTCTTCATCGCCTCTTCAAGGTGTTCAATTCACTGGTGTCACTGATGCATATGCCATCCAGAATTACCCGTAGCCCAAACATTTGATATACTCTTTCATCGAACCAATTATAGGGCTCATTCATTTGTTACCGGTTCTGCTAATCTTGCTAACCAGCATGAACATCTTGATTTCTTATGCACTCAGAGACTGTTTCTTAGACAGCTATTGCAGCTGAACAATGTTTGAGTATCTCTATAAAATAAGGTTCTGTCTTCTTATTATTGTATCATATTTCCTTTTTTTTTCTTTCCTTTCCTGCTTAGATTTAAGATGGTATAGACTCTAGTCTGGTTTAAGGGTTTACTTTGTAAATGGACATTGTCCGTCAATAGATAAATAAATAAATACATTCAATGAGGAACAATTAAAAGTAAATTTAATTATCATAAACTTTTAGTAATGGATCAAAATTACCTCCGTTAACAAAAGTACAAATATAAGGACGACGTAAAAAGTTTAAATCTACTCTTTGCATCAATTCCGCATCGTTCCTTAATACGTTGGCTTCATTTTGAATTCTTCACCACAATAATATTCCTCTTCATTATTAATCGGTCTGGGGTATACCATCGTCTTTAAAGACCCCAATAAAAAATAACCCAACGGAGTCATATTCGGTCAGTGTGGTGGCCAGTTTACAGAAGCGTCATTTCCTCTACCGATCCATCTGTTTGGATATCATTGATCGAAATAATTGAGGACATTGAGGATATTTAAAGTAAAATGTAGTGGAGGACCGTCATGAATCAACCACGTAACTCGTCGAAGGTGTAATGGTAAATCGTCTAATAAATCTGGCAGCACATTTTGTAAATGTTCTAAATAATCCACACCCTATCGTGGCGATAAAATTACTGGACCGATATTAAAATTGCCAATGATTCCTGCGCACACATTAGCCCTAAACTCATGTTGATAATAAGTTACCTTCGAGGCATGCGTATTTTCATCAGCATAAACATATTCATTATGTAAGTTTGTTACACCACTTTTTGTAAGACATGCTTCGTCAGTAAATAAAATTTGCTTAGCAAAATTCACATTCTATTGTCTTTATTCGGTAATGAATCGACAGAAGCCCAATCTTTGATCGAGATCCGTAGACAAAAGGCCTTGTACCTTTTGGATGTGGTATGGACGAAGCTGCTGTTCTTTAAAGGCTGATTTTCATATATAGGACTGTGCACCGACTGTGCGCCTACCATGCTGCGGCCGTCTACTTTTTCACAATAGGACTAGACGACCGCAACACGGTCGTAGCACAGTCCTTTATGTGTAAATGTAAACAAGGGTTTCAGTGCGTTTTATATGGAACATATAATTTTTTGATTTACAGTGAAAACGACACGGTACGTGCACGGTAGGCGCACAGTTGGTGCACAGTCGTATATATGAAAATCAGCTTTTAATGCTCTCTAAACTACATCCTTGGATGCTCCTACCTCTAAACGTAAGCGTCTAGTGCTTAATTTAGGATCGGCAGCGATTCTTTCCAAAATTTGTTCCTCAACCCCAGGAGTCCTTATCGCACATTGGCGTCCATAATTGGCAGTTACAGGAGGCAGTTCGCGAAGGCGTCTCTCAATTAGCAGCAAATGTTTGATGGTTAGGTATGCACCGATTTGGAAATCTTTCCCTATATATCCTAACAATTTCGCGGCCATTTCCTTCACAATAACCAAAAACTAATAGCATATCCGTCATTTCTGCAGAACTATATCCTTTAGCCATTTTGACAGACAATGATTCAAACAATTTAAAATTCTACTAACATGTTTCAAACACCTTATTTATTCTCGCATTGGCAAATTCTCACTGAAACATTTACTGTAAACCAAATCACAAACTATTTTTTTCTGACAAAAATATTACTGATAGCGAAAATTCTTAATATAATTTAAATTAAAAAGTCTGTCCGCAAAAAAAAATCTAAAGCGGTTTACCAAAAACGATAAATACGAGATTTGTGTATGTAACAATGTTAGGGCATTTACGTACACTTCAAAAAAATATCTAAAAAAATCTAGTTTGCACTACTAATTCACTGACCAAATTTCATCCTCAATGATGATAGCCAATTTTTTTTTTATTCTAAATAATTTGAATATTCCGGTGCGGCATCGAACACTAAAACCGAAAATATCTCGAAAACGGCTTATTTAGGGGATTCTAACGAGAGTACCTTTTTT
Organism: Pissodes strobi; assembly: GCA_016904865.1. Taxonomy (NCBI): domain Eukaryota; kingdom Metazoa; phylum Arthropoda; class Insecta; order Coleoptera; family Curculionidae; genus Pissodes; species Pissodes strobi. Next base: position 71,417 of record MU185274.1, on the reverse strand, counting down.
GCCTAAATATCTCCAGGAAATTATTTCCTTAACAAAAAAGTAAATCTACACTGAGAAAAAAAAATTTCAAGCGACCCCACTGAATCACACTGTCTCTATACGGTATGGTATTTGTATTTTCTCAGAATGTAATGTAAAAACAAATATTGTACCTAATTACAATAATATGTCTTTAGGTATACTATACTTATATAAGATCAGGAAGTTGATAGTGAATTTCCTAAATTAATGAATATAAGAATAATCCTTTTAACTTATTTATTTTTTCTTTTCTAGATACAGTCTTGCAGAGGACTCGTTACATGACTTGAGTAAGGAATTACGTAGGCTTTTTGCGCTTGGTTATCGTTGGGGTCACTCGTACACCCAATGTCGCCTGCAAGAAATGCTATATGCTCTTAAACAAGAGTAAGTATCTATTACTATATTTTTTCAATGTAGGTTGTTCAAAGTAGATAATAAATTTATAGGAAATTAAATATATTGAATTTAGCTTCTTAATTCATGTATATTTCCCGATATTTTTTAAATGAATTTTCATTAAATATTTACCCAAAAGCTGTTTATACAACAAATGTGCTTCCTCCATATTCTTTCAATTTCCATTTCGTTGTTAAATTATTCCATTACTGAAAATAAGGCAGGGGGTTCCTTGGCCTCATTTACTTCTTTCCTCATTTTCCATATTTAAACAAATATAATGATATTGGATATACAGAAATTATTTTGCTTAAAAACACGTTATACATTAACTGAACCTCGTCGAATTTATTCTTTTGCAGACGTAATTTCTATGGAATATTTTATTTTGAATTTCTTTTTTCACATTATTGACTAGATGTCACGAACTGTGTTAAATGATCGAAAGATACATTAATCTCTACATTATATACCGATTCCAGATTTGACACTGATGATCTCTGTGTAATGGCCGAGAAGAAGCATAACTGCGGAAATAATCTGAAGTTTAAAACTTTATTTTATTTAGGTTAAATATATACATTAATGGATAATTTGATTTAATTCCTAAAATTTTACTTCTTGGTTTGTTCTTTATCTCTTTTTCGTCAGACTAGTATAGGCTTTATGGTTATAAAGGAAATATATTGCGATCTTACATAACAATTCCAAAATCAATCATAATATAAGCTATTTTCAGTTGATTATCAAATATTTTTTAAAAGAGGAATTGCCACTTATTGTTGTGTCTTAAAGCTGATAATAAAATCACCTATTTTACATATCGCACTCGAGCATAGGTTTAACCCCTTTCGGAGATAGAAGAGTTTTACGAGAATGCTTCAACACTGAAGTAAACCTCAAATTCTTTTCCGAATTTTGCTCCCAGAAATTTAGAATTTACACGAACTTACAAACACTAATAAAACAAACTGACTTACATTTAAGATGAAACTACTACAGATCTAAGATGTAAACATCTAATGGCAATGGATGCATCAAACATAAAGAACAAAAAATTATTTTTCTCTTGCGTGAGTCAAATTTTCCATTTTAGGAACAGCCAGTTATTTCATATGTGATTGGAAATATAAGACCATTTTAGAAACACTACTGATTCCGTGTTTGATATATATATATATATATATATATCAAACACGGAATCAGTAGTGTTTCTAAAATGGTCTTATATTTCCAATCACATATGAAATAACTGGCTTCGTTATCGTGTATCAGACAAGCAAGCTTCGTGGATCCATCTTTGCTAGGAACTGCACCGAATCCACTGGTCACCAGGTTTGTTACTTAGAAAATCTACTTCACAATAAAAGCACACAGGATTTTCTTCATCGTCACAGTTTTCTTTGGTCATGCCTATTTATTTTCTTATAGGCATTGTTTTTCCCATTCACATCTTTTTGGTCTTTAGTCTTATTTGTTGCTTCATCAGTCTTTTTTCGGTCGATCTGTTTTTCTGTGGTTTGGAGATATTCTTTACTGATTTTCCATTGGATAGTCCCTTCCCTTTCAAAGATGGCAATTTACTGGTTGGCACTTTACGCTTCTATACTTGCATTCAACTCGTCCTTATAAGGTGTGCTTGTTATGATGACATATTTACCTCTGTTTGCAGTTTTCGCAGGCGTTCTTAATGCGGCTTTTGGGTATGGTTGAATCGTTTCTGATGAAACACATCCTTGAAGAATATTGACCAGAGGTTTATCATCATCACTGAAGAAGCTGATATTGAGTCATGAAGATGAGTTGCTTTTGATTGTGGCAGTGCGTGGGTCGAATATGAAATAGATGGATGTGGTGGCTGGTGCCTGACTGAAAATGGTGGGGTAGTCCAATCAAAAACTCTCTCTTGCCGCGAACTCATGGGAAAATGGCCATGAGTTAAACACATACCCTTGCAGCACTCATGCACATTAGCGTAGTGCGTAGTGTTTCCCGTTCTGCTGGGGTTAACGTTTCCACTTCCTTTGATTAGCTGACCTACATGGAAACAAGAAAACAGACTTGCTAAAATAAACGGATATAACTAAGATGTAAGAGTATCCACGCTTTGATCGAGGTAAAGGTCCAATATAATCAAGACAGCCTGAAATGGTTCAGTGATTTCAGGTCGTACCCCCATTAAACCACCGCAGCGGGACGCTTTTGCTCGACCTTATTCTGGGCACTATCCGTACAGAATTTCACACATTTGACAACATCTCTCTTCATTTTTGGCCATTAATAGTCTTGGCGAATTTTCCCGTAAGATTTCATTTTAATTACCTTAGATACCCCCACATTTCTTAGGCCTGTCTCATCGACGTTGTGTATTCTAGATTACGCATACGCGAATCTATTTTGCAGGGGCTCCATCAAACCAAAAAATGTGCCCACGGCAATCCTATTGGAGCTGGTAGTGCGTGCTGCCCATGTTGCTTCAGCTTTCGTCAGGGAAAGGTGATTTCTTTTCATAAATGATCGGATCGAAACTAAGCCAGCCATTTCCTTATTTTTATTAAAATAGTGTTTCAAGTTATTCCTTTCCGCGAACTGAAACGCCAACCTACGCACATCTACAGACGTTAACTCAAAAAGCATGCTCTCTATAGTTTTTATGCAGTCAACTGTTCTCACATTTGGCGTTAAAAACTCGTTGTCTACTTCCCAAGCGTTTTTCATCTCCGGTAATTTTTTTATCCAAGTCTTTCACTCTTCGCTCAAGGGAACTTTTTGGTACCGAAAAAAACTTTTGCGGTTTTTTTTTGTTTATGGCAGTGGCACACACACTAAAGGAAGATCCTATGGCGCTCGACGAGCGATGTGTGTGCGAAGATGTTGATTGACACGGTTCTTGAATAGTTGTAAGTTGTAATTAGCGGGAAACAGATGTCCTGAGAGGGAGTTCCACAGTGATGCAGTGTGCCAGACAAAGGAGTTCTTGTAAAGCGATGTTCTAGGTGTTTCCAGTTGTACGACGAATTAGTGCGCTCTTGCGGGTTGTCGTGACTGTCTGACAGGCGTTGCCAGGGGCGGGTTGAGGCGGGCAAAATCCTGGGAACCTCTGCCGCGAAAGTATCTATAAAACAGGGACATCTCGGCCACATGTCTGTCCAGATTACGGGTCAATTCCGGGTCGCCGACGAGACGCACAGCTCTCTTCTGAATGGAATTCAGCAGCTTTAGGATATGCTTAGGTGCGGCACCCCAGATGTGTGAGCAATATTCTAAGCACGGTCTTATTTGCGCTTTGTAGAGCAAGAGTAACTGCTGCGGTGCATACAATTTTTTGTTGCCAAATAGCGCACCAAGCTTCTGGGAGGCTGATTTTGCGATGTTAGCAACGTGGTTATGCCAGGATATATTGCTGTTGACCGAGACACCCAGTAGTCCGATCGGCGAGTATGAAGGAATGGTCGATCCTGCCATAATGATGTCAGGGTCCGCTGTATTGACTCTTGGTAAACGTGGCTGCTTGGATCTTTGCTGCATTGAACTGGACCCAATTTCTGTGTCCCCAAATTTGAACTTTCACCTGGCCTTGATTAATTGCTGTAATCTGCTCCTGTCTGCAGTGATAAGTTTCAGTCCCTGGTAAAGGTTTTTCTGATCTAAATTGGGGTACTGTCGTCTGCAAAACTGTAAACAGGATTATTCTTTTCGGTCAGCAGGTCATTAATATATATTAGGTACAGAGTTGGTGACAGTATTGCGCCGTGAGGCACGCCCGCAACGTGCGGAGAACCGTTCTTAAGGAAACTGGCAAGCCAGCTGCAGAGAAAGCTGGCAGTCCGAAGGACGGCAGTTTGTTGAGCAATCCGTCATGCCAATGCCTTCGAAATATCCGAACGCAATCGCTCGAGACTCTCCGTAGTTATCAATTGTCCTACTCCATATATGAGTGACATAGGCGAATATATCTCCTGTCGATCTCTCTTTACAAAAAGCCGTATTGTTTATCGCTGATTATCCTGTTGTCCTCGAGGTGCTTGAATAGTTGCTGATTGACTACATCTCTCTGGGGGGAGTTTACCTCCGGGATATTTTGATCCTGGTAGCACCATCATGTCCCAGAATCACCAGCGCGGAAGCGGAACGTGATTCAGAAAAACCACGTCTTTCTCCGGTCGATGCGGGTAGGCGTATGCATCTACCACCTAAGGCCGCTTCCACTGGACGCATCGGCCTAAGACTCATTCCTTTGGTGGTCCCTAGTCTGACAAGGGTAAGAATGGGGTTTGTTGGGTCACTCCCCAGTGATCAGCTCCAGACTTAGTATTTTGGTGTTCTTCAGCCTGGAGGAGGACGATTGGATTTGCTGGGCCACATACCGTGGCAAACTCGGAATGGCGAGGGCGTCATTCCCCGTAATCAAATTGCTCTCACCAGTTTGATGTTCCTGCCTGCTTATACAATGCAGCCCCCTCTTGCCACAAACTGTCATTGATCAGTCCCAGAATTTGTACTTCGGTGTTCTCCAGCCTGGGGGAGGACGATGGGATTTGATGGGCCATATCCCATGGCAACTCGGAATGGCGGGGGCGTCACTCCCCGTA
>MU185274.1:46321-66395 GCA_016904865.1 Pissodes strobi | reverse complement strand
CAGCCAATACAATGCAGCCCCACTTCTCGCAAACTGTCATTGATCAGTTCCAGACTTTGTACTTCGGTGTTATCCAGAGATGATGAGATTTGATAGGCCACATCCCGTGGCAACTCGAAATTCAAATTTTTTTCAAATTCAAATAATCTTTATTGCACAATACTTCAAAGTTACAAATTTAAACCTATAACTAATTAATGCAAAGGTGAAAAGTACCGCCAGGCGTATTTTAATAATCACCCGTATGAACTAAATAATAACAATCACAGATAAATCTGAAAATACAATTATTAAAATCATTAAAACAATAATCACATAAAATAGCTTAAAAAAGGACATACAAAGTTTTATTTTCATCTGTCAAAAAAATATGAGAAATCACAGTTTAAAATATAAAATACAGAATCACAGAGACAGAGATTGATCCAAAGCAAAGTCCTTTAGATGCCTCCCAAATGCACCCAAACTTAGGTCCCTGAAGGCATGAGGAAGACGATTATATACATGAGCCACCAGATATGTAAAGCAGCATTTAAAAAATTCTGTTCTATGGTGTGGGATTGATATGTTATCCAGAAAACGAACATTCACCTGGTGCATGTCGCCTCTCTGAACAATCAGTTCAGCCAAGTACATAGGTTGTCTTAACTTTAAAACTTTATGAATCTGACACCCCATATGAATGTATCGCCTCTGAGCCATATTATGCCCAAAAACGTCAAGCACATGCCCACTCACATGCTCCCTCCTCGGCAGACACCTGACATACCTCACACAAACATTCTGTAACTTTTGTAATCTATATTTATTATAATTTGTTAGAAATGGTCCATAGACTATATCAAGATATCCAGGGATAGACAGCACCAAACTTTCTGTGAGAAGTTATTTGATGTCCGGAGAAAGGGTATTTTTAAACTCATAAATGAGTTTTAATTTGTAATAGGATCTCTGGCATATGTTATTAACATGTGAGTTAAATGTAAGTTTTCTGTCCATGTACAGCCCAAGATTCTTGACCTCATCCACCCACTCAAGTACTGTACCATCAAGAATTAACTGATGAGAAGACACGTCACTGTCGGACCTGGAAAACATAATAGCCTGCGTCTTGCGTGGATTTATTAGAAGCGAGTTTTCATTTGCCCAGTCTAGTATACTTTGCAGATCCTGATTAATCAAATCGACAGTGTTAGGAAGATCAGCAAGGGCTGACGGCAAATAAACCTGAAGATCGTCAGCATATTTGTGAAATTTACAGTACACTATCCGATATATAAGGTCACATATAAAAAGTATAAATAGAAGGGGGCCGAGGATAGATCCCTGTGGGACTCCCCCCACCACGTTCTTCCAAATCAGAGATCACCACCCCACCAGTCTTAGATAATTTCACAGATTGGCGTCTTCCAAACAAGTAACTCCTAAACCAGTTTATCTCCCTTATGTTATAATGTTGTAGTTTTGCTAGCAGGAGATTTAGGTCCAGACTATCAAAAGCCTTGGTCATGTCGATTAAAACAGATGGGCAACAAAAGGACTTATCAAAAGCAGCAGATATATCGCTAGTAATCTGTAGTAGAGCTGTTACACAGCTATGATGTGGCCTGAAACCTGACTGCAATTTTGGGAGTATATTTCTCACAGAGAGGAATTGCACGACTTGAAATTTGACTACCTTTTCCAGGATTTTCGAGGCAGCAGGCAATATGCTTATGGGCCTCAGCTCACTAAGGTTCGATGAATTATTAACCTTGGGCAAAGGTGTAATAAGAGCCATCTTCCAGATAGCCGGAACAGTGCCAGACTGCAAAAAGAAATTTATTATATTAGCTAAAGGCTTTAAAATGCATGGTAAGCACGATTTCAACATTCTCACCGAGATCTGATCCACACCAATTGCATTGCTCTTAATACCCTTAATACATGCCAATATATCCTCCTCAGCCACCAAGGTAAAATTAAAAGGCTCCCACTCTGCGACAGAACCGAGAAAATAATTCAAAACCTCTGGATCAACACTGGTTTGAGGAACACTGTTTAAAAAATAATCATTGACCTCATTAGGGTTTATAAAATCACTCAAAAATTCTTTAGCTTCTTTAGGTTTTATGTTTAATTTTGACATTTTATCCCAAACATGCTTACTCTTATTGTCACTAGTGCACCTATTAAATTCAATTGAGAAGAATGCCCTTTTTTCAGCTTTCACTGCTTGTGCCACATAGTTTTTTAACTGAAGGTAATATTGTTTACTTTCAAATGATTTTAAAGTTTTAAATTTAACAAATGCCTTACGCTTCAGTTCAATCATCTTTTTTAGGTTATAAGTAAGCCAATGAGGTTTTGATTTTCTCAGCTCAACTCTTTTGGTGGGGCAATAAACATCAAACAAGTACAGCAAACATTCATTAAAAATATGGACCTTTGTGTCAATATTACCAGAAACATAGAGGTTATGCCAGTCTATAGCCCGTAACCCGGCCTGAAATTGCTCTGTATTTGTTATTTCTAAGTTTCTATATTCTATAACTTTATTAACAAGTTTTGGCTTTTTAAAATTTATAGAGCAATAAACAGCCTCATGATCAGAGTGTATAGGCTCGCATGATAAAACTCCACTAGCAAGTACCAATTCGGGCCTATTTACATAAATCAGATCTATAAGAGAAACATTATTAGGAGTGAGTCGAGTTCGAGTTGGATCTGTAATTAATTGACTAAAATTAAAAGAATTAAAAATATCAGTAATAAATCCATAATCTGGACTGGTCTGACACAAGTAATTTATATTAAAATCGCCTGTACATATAGAAATGTCACAATTAAAAGTCAATTCAGGCAGCATATCAGAAAGAAAATGCAAAGTTACATATGGGACAGATGGAGGACGATAAACAACACCAACACTGGCACGTATTTTATTGTGCTTAAAAGTCACCCATAGGAGATCAATTCCATTGTCCGTGTCTGGAGAAGTCACCAAACCGACATTAAGTCTCTTGGGAACATACATTGCTACACCTCCCCCTCTCCCAGATCTATCCTTCCTATATAAATTATAGTTCTCTATGGTATAGGACGCTGAGATCATATCTTTATTCAGCCATGTTTCGGAGATGGTAATGATGTCAAAATTTGATTGAGTAATGTAATCCCTTACATCGGAAAACTTATTACAGATTGACCCTTACAGAGGGGTGTGCAATCCTCAGGCCATTGACATCGATGTTGAGATGTGATGTCCCTTCTGAGGAATGCTTGATGGAATGAGCATGTGTATCAGATGACAGCTCTATTTCTGGCGCCTGCGCTGCCCAGAGTGTGGAAATTTTTTTCGGTTACCATCGACAGACTTGAACCGGTCACTGTTGCCTACATTGACACTTCGATACTTATCAACAATACATCCGTCAGGCCAAAAATCTGTTGACAGGTACTGCTTTTCCAGTTCCTCAGGTACTCCCAGTTTGAACGCTGAACTATTTGGGTTCTGAAATCTCGATGGTAGCCTATGCCACTGGTAGACATCAGCAAACTTGGGGTCCAGTACTGCCAGAACATCATCTGGTTTTGTTTGAACATCCAGATTTGACAAATAGATCCATGCCAGTTTCACTATCCTCTCACCAATATTTTTATTTGCCACCTTTAGCATAGTACGCTGTGGGCCAGAGCATATTCTACCATTAGCTCCAGGATCAGACTTACTTTCGGCTGATATTTTTGGTCTGGCTGCAGGCTGCAATGTACTCTCCGTTGTGGAAATAATTCCTACACTTTTATCTGGGGGTTGATGGCATACTCGATGGGTTGGTAAATTTTTCCTAGGTTGTTCTTCTTTAAGTGGTGATTTTGATGATGAGGTTGTCAAAAAGCTTACAAGATCTTTATTGGCACTCTTTATAGCTCCAACGACAGACTCCAATTTGTTCGACATATGTTCATTTTCCTTGGTCATTTTGTCAAGTTGAGCCACCTGTTTACTCGCATCCAGCTGTTCAGTTGCAACTACCTTCCTGTCTAATGATGCCACTTTGCTTTTGAGGTTATTCACCTCATTTTTAAGTGAATTTACCAGTTTAGGTAACGTTTTGAAATCCTCCAGGCAGTCAGGGCATAAATGGACTAATGTTCGGGTTTGGCTCGGTATCACCCTCACCTCTTGCGCCTGAGTCTTGTTGCAAGTCTGGCATATCACCCTATTGCACACATCGCATGGAAAGCCAAAAAGAGACGAATTAGTCTTATCTTCCTTAAATACGCAACACATATTGCATTTAAAACACTTGTTTGCCATGCTGCTGCAGGTTAGAGGTTAGGATAAATGTTGTTATAATTTTTCATAAAATACAGATATCTTTCAGCGTTCCCTTTATTTCCTTCACCACACAACAAACCAGCAGTCACATAGCACCACAATGCGTTAATTAAAAGGGCCCATAGACACCACAACTAACTAAAAACTTTCCAGAAAAATAATGTAAACAATAACATGACATAACCGCACAATGGCGTGGCGAGGGCGTCACTCCCCGTAATCAAACTGCTCTCACCAGTTTGACGTTCCTGCCTGCGAATTTAAGTAACCATATGCCTCTTGAAACCGACCTAATTGCTTTCGCCATTCCTTACTCGGACCAAGATTGGCGAGTTGTTTTCCGAGGTGCCATATTTGTTAATAGTAATATTGATTCTTAAATGAAAAGAATGTCAACAATGCTCACCGCAATCGTATTTAAATTAATACAGAAAACTAGAATTGCGTTTCTAAAATGGGATAGATAACATACCGCGTCCAATTTTATCAACACATCAACGTGTAAATAAACAATGCCTGCACCTTTTCCATATAAGATTATAACTTTAAAATTGCATACATTAAGTGGTTGTTTATGTTCTAGCAACTGATAAAGAAATTAACGCCGTGTTTCATTGGCCATAAAGACAAAAAGCTTATGATTGTAGATCTAAATTTTTACAAGAAATATTTTAATAACTTAAAAACTCACCTAGCGGCGTTGAACCAGTCACGATTTTGGTCAAACTGCTGAAGGTGTGTAGATAAGCTCTATTTTTTATGGCAATGACACACATACTAATGATAGATCCTATGGCACTCGACGAGCAGTGTGTGTGTGTGCAAACATGTTGATTGGCACGGTTCTTGAATAGCTGTAAGTTGTCATTTGGGAGAAACAGATGTCGTAGGAGTGCTTGTAAAGCGATGTTCTAGGTGTTTGCAGTTGTATAACGAACGGGTGCGCTCTTGCCGTCTATTGTGACTGTCTGACGAGGCAGGCCAAATCCTGGGAACATCTGCCACGAAAATATCTGTAAAATAGGGATATCTTGTCATCTTGTCTGCCGTGTTCCAGACTGTCCAGAGAGAGAGACGCACAGCTGTCTTCTGAATGGAATCCAGCAGCTTTAAGGTGTGTTTCGGTGCGGCACTCAGACGTGTGACAAATATTCTAAGCACGGTCTTATTTGCGTTTTGTAGGGCAAGAGCAGCTGCTACGGCGCATACAGTTTTTTGATGCAAAATGGTGCACCAAGCTTCTGCGTGGTCATGCTTCTGCATGGTCATGGATATATTGCCGTTTTCTGAGACACGCAGTAGTCTGATTGACGAGGATGACGGAATGGTCGATCCTGCCATATTGGTTTTCTTGGTTACCATGGCTGCTTGGGTTTTTGGTGTATTGAACTGGACCAAATTTCTGTCGCCCCAAGTTTGAACCCTCTCCAGATCTTGATTAATTGCCGTAATCTGCTCCTGTCTGTGGTGATATGTCTCAGTCGCTGGTAAAGGTTTTTCCGATCTAAATTGGGAGACAATAAGGGTAATGTTATCTGCAAAACGGCGAACAGGTTTATTGTTTTCGCTCAGCAGGTCATTAATATAGATGAGGAACAGAGATGGTGAAAGTATTGCGCCCTGAGGCACGTCCGCGTTACTGGTGAATGTGTCTGAGATGTGTCCATTAACTGCAATGTGCAGAGATCGGTTCTTAAGGAAACTGACAAGCCAGCTGCAGAAAGAGGCTGGCAGTCCGAACGACGGCAAGATGTCAAACTCTGTCGAATGTCGTCGAAATATCTAACGCAATCGCTAGAGATTCTCCGTAGTTCTCAATTACCCTACTCCATATATGAGTGACATAGGCCTATATATCTTCTCTCGATCTCTCTTTGCGAAAGCCGTATTGGTTATTGCTAATTAATCTGTTGGTTTTAAGGTTCTTGAGTAGTTGCTGATTGACTACACATTCCATGACTTTGGAAGCAAGGCAATAGAGCGATAGTTTGAGGGCGTGGTTTTCTTGCCTTTTTCTGGAACAGGTTGCATTCGAGCGACATTCCAAGAAGATCGGTAATTTTTTTTTCGGTAAGACAGAGACAAAAGTCTGAAAAAAATGGGTGTTAGTTCGTTGGCGCAGTTCTTTAACACGATGGCAGGCATTCCGTTCGGTCCTGATGTCTTTTGCGTATCTAGTTCTTAGATCGTTCTACATCACGGTGATTAAACTTAACTTCGGCAATGGTAGTGTGGATGTTCGATATGGTGGAGAGAGCTATGCCTTGGGACACGTTTAAGATAAAGTGCGATGAAAAATATTTTGGCGCGCATATTTGCTTTTTCCTTGGATGTAGTCGCCGTGATGCTCCGTTCTTCTGTCAAAGATGGGAGAAAAGTTTTTGTAAAGTTATTACTTACTGCATTTGCTACCGACCCAAAATTCTTGGAGCCACTGGGGCATTGCAAAAGTTTATTCCTGATCCTTTGATTGTGTTTGTCCTTAGTTTCTTCTATCATACGTTTGCATTCGTTTCTCGCTTCGGCAAAATAATTGCGATTTTTAGCGGTATAATTTTTTTTGCCAGTACGTGTAGGCTTGCTGTTTCCTACCTACAGCTCTTTCGCATCTTCTGTCGAATCAGAGCTTTCCTTTTGACGGTAACTTGATGGAATTTGGGATGTGTGCTTCCATTCATGAGGAAATTACTTGCGTAATATCTCCGCAGTAGACTGACGGGTCGTCAGTGCCAAAGCAGACGTAGAGCCAAAGAAAATGTAGGTCGAATTCTCTTAGATCGTACCAGTTTGCACAATTGTAATGCCAGAATTTACGAAGCAATGACGGATCTTTCTGTAGGAGTGGTAGTTCACAAACTGTTTGTGGTCGGAGGTACCTAATGCCGGACCAACTCTAATTGTGTACTGTTACGTTTTTAATGTGGGTTCTTAACAAAATTACAACTTGACTATTTTCAACTAAATACTCTCTTTATTCTCTACCACTGTATTCAATCAGACACACTAAACTACTCTTATAACTTTACCACTAATAGCTCTTTACAATTTCACACTCAATGATTAACTAACTAACTTTCGGCTTAGGTCTGCTCCATATATATAATCTCAAATCTATCACGAATATTCGGGAAGTATTCCGAGGCCACTCTATATGACTCGATCGAGATAATTCCAGCGTTCCTGAATCTTCGCGGCCGCCCGGCGGGCGATGACTCATACAGACAGAGAAGCGGTACGCTGCAAGGCAAAAAACGTTCAGGTGGTTGTTATTCGTGATATTGCCTCCCTCTTAAACCTGATCGTCCCGATCAGATACTTCATGTCCGTGATATGCTTTCAGCCTGTCGAGGTGGACAACTTTCAGTTTGCTTCTGGGGCTACGTTGAATTCTGTACACAACGTCATTAATTCTTTTGATGACCGTATAGGGCCCTTCCCATACTGGCGTTAGCTTGGGAAATCTTCCTTTCTTCCTTTGCGGATTATATAACCAGACTTTATCGTTCATCTGAAATCCCATAGCGTTAGCTTGGAGATCATATCGAGCCATAATTCGGTCACAATCGAGACGTTCAAACGGTAGTCGCACATCATTCTGTTTCATTTTCCCACTGGATCTTGCCTGGGGTCCTTGATTTGAGGCACAGGTTGAACACTGCTGGCACCATGATTTCGCATCCTGGCAGTAGACCAAGTAAAATCTGTCGCGGATCTTGTCAATCATTCTGTTAACTCCGAGATGAGCACCATACGTTCTATTATGTACGTCTTCCAGAACTTCCGATACCCTCTTCCTTGGTACCACTAACTGCGTCTTTACTACACTTACATCGGCGCTTTCCCAGGATCGTTTTAGGAGTCCATTTTCAACTACCAGGGAGTCCCACTGAGCCCACAGAGATTTAAAAGAAGATCCCTTAGTTGAAATATCTCTCCGGCTTGGTCTTGGTTGACGTTCTTCTTTAGCTTTTAGCAGTAGTGCTATTTCATTATCCTCAAGCTGGTCTTTCTTTAGTTGTTCTGTGGTCCACTGCTGATTAACTTTAAACTTGGTTTGCCTAATGGGAGTGATTCTTGCTCGTTGGTCTATTCTTTGGCAATGTTTATAATTATCCTCGCATGATCTTCTGGATAAGACGTTTGTATTGTTATGCCATCTTCCTTCCCTGTACCTAGCCTTAAAGTTATATTGTTTCAACTCTTCCTGATTTAACTTTGAACTGCTGTCGTCTCTGGATGGAGGTGTAGACCGTAGTTGTACTCGACAGTCTCTCTTGAAATGCCCAGTCCTGCCACATATATAGCACTGATTTGTAACATTTCGGTTACGTGCCCGATATTTTAATGGCTCCTCCCGGAATCTTTTTACTTGACAGTCTCTTTTGAAATGCCCAGTCCTGCCACATATATAGCACTGATTTGAAACATTCCGGTTACGTGGCCTATCTTTTAGTGGCTCCTGAAATCTTTGTACTCTACAGTCCCTTTTGAAATGTCCACTCCTGTCACATCTATAGCACTGATTGATGGCATTTCGGTTACATGGCCTAACTTCTAGTGGCTCCCGGAATATCTGTATTCGACAGTTCCTTTTGAAATGTCCAGTCTTGCCACATCTATAGCACTGATTACGGTTGCATGGCCTAACTTCTAGTGGCTCCCGGAATCTCCCCGTGGCCTGAAGAACTTCGGTTAATTTCTTCAAAATACCGTCCATCTCAGATGGGTAACAACTGTTCGCCAAATTTTCTTCCTGGATGGATACGTCCCTGATTGCTGGCTTAGAGATGTTACAGGCCGCCTCGATTTCCAGAGCTCTACCCAAAACTTCACGGCTGCTGTCAAATTTGGCTAGACGTAGCATCTTCTGAGTTTCTGGATCTCTGACACCGTCCACGAAATATTCAGCAACAAGTTCCTCTTGAAATTCTTCCGTTGCTCCCGGGTAGGCCAATTGAATGAGACGTCTAATGTCTGCCTCAAACTCTTACAGGTTTTCACCAGGCTTCTGATGTCGGGACTTAACTTGTGCCTGATACAGTTGTCTTCTATGTTGGTCTCCAAATCGTCTCTCTAGGGCGGCTGCAAGTATGTCATATTTCCCTTGTTGGCTGATGGGAATGGTCTGCAGTAGTTCCAGGGCAAATCCACGAAGCGCTACCACTAGTGATGTAGCCATTTCTTCGTTATTCCAACCGTTGGCAACAGCAGCGGCTTCAAATTGTCTTTTGTACATTGTCCAGGATGTTTAACCGTCATAAGTTGGAGGTTTGATATGTTGTCCTGTGGCGAATACCCTCTCGGTGGATCCTTGATTTTTTAGTCTGGTAAATTCTGCTTGTAGATTCTTCATTTCTTTCTGTACGTCTCCCACTTCTTTTTGTACATTTCAAACTTCTTTTTGTATATTGTTTACTTCTTTGTCAAATTTCTCATTTTGTCCGTCCAATATTTTCTGTAATTTTCCTTGCTCGCCTACAATTACATCCAGCATCCATTTCTGAAGCTGGTCCTGCTCTGCTTGCCTTTTCTCTTCCTGGTCTTGTAAAATTTTCTGAAGCCGGTCCTGTTCTGCTTGTCTCTTGTCTTCTTGATTTTGCAAAATTTTCTGAAGCCGGTCCTGTTCTGCTTGCCTTTTATCTTCTTGATCTTGAAAAATTTTCTGCAGCCAGTCCTGTTCTGCTTGCCTTTTATTTTCTTGGTCTTGTAAAATTTTCTGTAGCCGGTCCTGTTCTGCTTGCCTTTTACGTTCATCCTCTTCCCGATCCGCTTGCCTTCTACGTTCATCCTCTTTCCGATCCGCTTGCTTTTTATCTTCTTGATCTTGAAAAATTTTCTGCAGCCGGTCCTGTTCTATTTGTCTCTCAGCATTTAGATTTTCCATGAAATCGGCCAACATTTTATTAATTTGCTCCATTTCTGCCGTTTGTTGCCTCGTATTGACCATAGAATGTTATAAAATTTTCACAGAATCAAAACGGTCTCGTTGACGTACTTGTTCCTTCTTTTCTCCTCGAAGAATACTTCACAAGTTTGGTCTCTTCACAATCCCACTTCTGACACCAAATGTTACGTTTTTCCCGTGGGTTCTTAACAAAATTACAACTTGACTATTTTCAACTAAATACTCTCTTTATTCTCTACCACTGTATACAATCAGACGCACTAAACTACTCTTATAACTTTACCACTAATAGCTCTTTACAATTTCACACTCAATGATTAACTAACTAACTTTCGGCTTAGGTCTGCTCCATATATATAATCTCAAATCTATCACGAATATTCGGGAAGTATTCCGAGGCCACTCTATATGACTCGATCGAGATAATTCCAGCGTTCCTGAATCTTCGCGGCCGCCCGGCGGGCGATGACTCATACAGACAGAGAAGCGGTACGCCGCAAGGCAAGTTCTATAGGGTAGCACAAAAACGCTCAGATGGTTGTTAGTCGTGACAGTACTAATCAGGATGTGTGGTTAGAAAAAGATCTAGGGGAGCGGTAAATTCGCCCCTCTCTGAGATCCGAGCTGGTTCGTCTATAAGATATGAAAGCAAGTACATTTAGTCTTGTGTCTGACTTGCTACAGGGGTGTTTCTGAAAAATGGCGTAAAATTTTCCTTCACGTATTTGTAAGGGTATACGCTTGCTTGCCAATATGACAGGCGTTAGTGAAATTACAATCTATAGACTTCTTAGAGAGGGAAATTATACAAGTAGTTCAGTCTCTCCTAAAGAAATTGCGCTTTATTTTGATGAGGACTTGTAAAGTGTCATAAGAAGGAAAGTTCACTCATTTTATTTTAACACGAAGACACTAGTCATAGACAAAGTTTTAGACGCTGTGAAAGAAGGCGAGAACGTCCAACAAATAAATAGAATCACCCTAAGGAAACTATTTCAAATTGAATTGACATAGGAGAAGCAAACGCGAAAATCGGTACTAATCGGCAGAGCAGAAATAGTATGTTGGAGAAGAGGGTATTTGAGAGATATTCGAAAATTACAGTAGCGTGCATTGTATTAGCTGGCAGGAACGTCAAACTGGTGAGAGCAGTTTGATTACGGGGAGTGACGCCTCCGCCATTCAGAGTTGTCACGAGATGTGGCCCATCAAATCCCTTCGTCCTCCCCCAGGCTGGAGAACACCGAAGTACAAAGTCTGGAGCTGATCAATGACAGTTTATGACAAGAGGGGCTGCATTGTATTGGCTGGCAGGAACGTCAAACTGGTGAGAGCAGTTTAATTACGGGGAGTGACGCCCCCGCCATTCTGACTTGCCACGGGATGTGGCCCATCAAGCGCTAAGTGATTTTCCCAAATCACGTTCCGCTTCCGCGCTGGTGGTCCCGGGTTCCACAGTAGGAATATATGGACAAGATGGTGCTTCCAGGATCAAAATATTCCGGAGGTAAACTCCCCGGCCATTCGGATCTCCGGGCGCTGGGTGGCCCTGGGAGCCCTTCTTTTCGCATTTCACAGACAGCAAAGATGCCGAACCAATTTAGAATAGATTTCTGCAACATAAGAGGCCTAAATACAAACATAAATTCAGTACACCAACATCTACAAGCAAATAGACCACACATACTAGCCCTTACAGAAACACAAGTATGTTCTACAACAACAACAGTGAACTACCCCTATCCTGGTTACGACTTACATACCCGATTTAGACATACGTTCGGAATATGCCTTTTTGTCAGAAGCGATCTTTCATGTCACCGCGAGGATTAACCAAGTTTATATGTTGTCTCTATCGCCCTCCGAGCGATAGAGCCTACCAAAGCTTTTTTTCAACACTAGCTACCACTTTTGACTCAATACAGGTCGATCACCCTAGTTCAGAAATAATCGTTCTGGGAGACTTCAATGCCCACAACACCAACTGGCTCAAACATCACAACAAGACCGACAACGAAGGTAGAGAAGCTGAAGCATTTGCCATCAGCTGCAGGCTTACTCAACTTGTAGACGAACCAACTCGAATCTCAGAGAGGGGCGAATTCGCCGCCCTCCTGACCAGTACACAATTACAGTTGGTCCGCCATTAGGTACTTCCGACCACAAACTTATTACAACGGTTTGTGAATTGCCACTCATATAGAAGGATCCACCATTGCCTCGCAAAATCTGGCATTACAATTCTGCAAACTAGGACGATCTAAGGGGGTTCTACCTAGATTTTCCTTGGCTCGACGTCTGCTTTGGCACTGACGACCCGTCAGTCTGCTGCGAAGAGATCACGCAAGTAATCTCCTCAGGAATGGAAGCATACATCCCAAATTCCATCAAGTTGCCATCAAAAGGAAAGCCCTGGTTCGACAGAAGATGCGAAAGAGCTGTAGGTAGGAAACAGCAAGCCTACAAGTACTGCAGCAAAATCAGCCCGCTAAAAATCGCAATTATTTTGTCGAAGCGAGAAACGAATGCAAACGGGTGATCGACGAAACTAAGGACAAACACAATCAAAGGATCAGGAATAAACTTTTGCAATGCCCCAGTGGCTCCAGGAATTTCTGGTCGGTAGCAAAGGCAGTAAGTAACAACTTTACAAAAACGTCTCTCCCACCTTTGACGGACGAACGTGGCATCACGGCGACTACAGCCAAGGAAAAAGCAAACATGCTCGCCAAAATGTTTTCATCGCACTCTACCTTAGACGTCCCCCAAGGCAAGACTCTCCCCACCATATCGAGCATCAACACTACCATGGCAGAAGTCAAGTTTCATCACCGTGATATTCGCAAAATCCTTAAAGAACTAGATACGCAAAAGGCATCAGGACCGGACGGAATACCTGCCATCGTGCTAAAGAACTGCGCCAACTAACTAACACCCGTTTTTGCCAGGCTTTTTTCTCTGTTTTACGGAAAAGGGATTTACCCATCCTCTTGGAAAGTCGCTCTAGTGCAACCTGTTCCAAAAAAAGACAAGAAAACCACGCCCTCAAACTATCGCCCAATTGCCTTGCTTCCAATAATCTCCAAAGTCATGGAACGTGCAGTCAATCAGCAACTACTCAAGTACCTCGAGAATAACCGAATAATCAGCGATAATCAATACGGCTTTCGCAAAGTGAGATCGACAGGAGATATATTGGCCTATGTCACTCATATATGCAGTAGGGCAATTGAGAACTACGGAGAGTCTCGAGCGATTGCGTTGGATATTTCAAAGGCATTCGACAGAGTTTGGCATGACCGACTGCTCAACAAACTGCCGTCCGTCGGACTGCCAGCCTCTCTCTGCAGCTGGCTTGCCAGTTTTCTTAAGAACCGATCTCTGCACGTTGCAGTTGATGGACACATCTCAGACACATTCACCATCAACGCGGGCGTGCCTCAGGGCGCAATACTTTCACCAACTCTGTTCCTCATCTATATTAATGACCTGCTGATGGAAACGAATAATCCTGTTTACTGTTTTGCAGATGACAGTACCCTTGTCTCCCACTTTAGATCAGAAAAGCCCTTACCAGCGACTGAGACGCATCACCGCAGACAGGAGCAGATTACGGAAATAAATCAAGACCTGGAGAAAGTTCAAATTAGGGGCGACCGAAATTTGGTCCAGTTCAATGCAGCAAAGACCCAAGCAGCAACGTTTACCAAGAGGGCCAATACAGCGGGCCCTGACATCGTTATGGCAGGATCGGCCATTCCTTCATCCTCGTCAATGGGTGTCTCGGTCAACAGCAATATATCCTGGCATGACCACGTTGCTAACATCGCAAAATCAGCCTCCCAGAAGCTTGGTGCGCTATTTCGCAACAAAAAACTCTATACACCGCAGCAGTTGCTCTTGCTCTACAAAGCGCAAATAAGACCGTGCTTAGAATATTGCTCACATATACCGCACCAAAGCACACCCTAAAGCTGCCGGATTCCATTCAGAAGAGAGCTGTGCATCTCGTCGGCGACCCGGAGTTGACCCGGAATCTGGATAGTCTGGAACACCGCAGACATGTGGCCGAGATGTCTCTGTTTTACAGATACTTTCACGGCAGATGTTCCCAGGATTTGGCCCGCCTCATCCCGCCCCTGGCAACTCCTGTCAGACGGTCACGACAGACGGCAAGAGCGTACCGGTTCGTCGTACAACTGGAAACACCTAGAACATCGCCTTACAAGAACTCCTTTGTCTGGCGCACTGCATCACTGTGGAACTCACTCCCAGGACATCTGTTTCCCACTAATTACAACCTACAACTATTCAAGAACCGTGTCAATCAACATCTTCGCACACACACCGCTCGTCGAGCGCCATAGGATCTCCCTTTAGTGTGTGTGCCACTGCCATAAAAAAAGCGAAGGGAGAGACGTTTTCGTAAATATTCGTAAAATCCTCAAAGAACTAGATACGCAAAAGGCATCAGAACCGTATAGAATACCTGCCATCGTGTTAAAGAACTGCACCAACGAACTAACACCCATTTTTTCCAGATTTTTTCTCTGTCTTACCGAATCTGACCCATCTTCTTGAAAAGTCGCTCGAGTGCGATAGGAGGTAATGGTGCAACCTATTTCAAAGAACGCAAGAGAACCAGGCCTTCAAACTATCGCCCAGTTGCCTTGCTTCCAATAATCTCCGAGGTCATGGAACGTGTAGTCAATCAGCAACTACTCAAGTACCTCGAGACCAACAGAACAGTTGGCGGTAAAAAATACGGCGATTGCGTTGGATATTTCGAAGGTATTCGACAGAGTTTGGCATGACTGATTGCTCAACAAACTACCGTCCTTCGGACTGCCAGCCTCTCTCTGCAGCTAGCTTTCCAGTTTCCTTAAGAACCGCTCTCTGCACATTGCAGTTGGTGGACACATCGCAGACATATTCACCATTAATGCGGGAGTGCCTCAGGGCGCAATACTTTCACCAAATCTGCTCCTCATTTGTATTCCCAATTAAGATCAGAAATACCTTTACCAGTGATTGAGACTTATCAGCTCAGACAGGAGCAGATTACAACAATTAATCAAGATCTGGAGAAAGTTCGAACTTGGTGCGACAGTAATTTGGTCCAGTTCAATGCAGCAAAAGCCCAACCAGCCACGTTTACCAAGAAAGCCAATACGGCGGGCCTTGACATCATTATGGTAGGATCGACCATTCGTTCATCCTCGTTACTCGGACTACTGGGTGTACAGCAGTATGTCCTAACATCTAAAATTAGCCTCGCAGCAGCTTGGTTGTCTATTTCAAAACAAAAAAAAAACTGTATACACCGCAGCAGCTGCTTCTGCTCTACAAACCGCAAATATGACCGTGCTTAGAATATTGCTCAAACATCTGGGGTGCCGCACCAAAGCACACCCTAAACCTGCTGGATTCAATTCAGAAGCCAGCTGTGCATCTCGTCGGCGACCCGGAACTGACCCGAGATCTGGATAGCCTGAAACACTGCAGACATATGGCCGAGATCTCCCTGTTTTACAGATATTTTCATGGCAGATGTTCCCAGGATTTGGCTCGCATCATTCCGCCACCAGCAACACCTGCCAGATAGTCACGACAGACGGCAAGAGCGCACCCGTTCGTCGTACAACTGGAAGCACCTAGATCGTCGCTTTGCAAGGACTCCTTTGTCTGGCGCACTGCATCACTCTGGAATTCACTCCCAGGACATCTGTTTCCTTCTAATTACAACCTACAATCAATCGACATCTTCGCACACACACCGCTCTTCGAGTGCCATAGGATCTCCCTTTAGTGTTTATGCCACTGCCTTAACAAAAAAAGCAAACAATGTATAATGCCTGCCGTTTTTATGAAGCATTAAGTATTGAGATTAATGAGTCATGAAATATAAATGAGTTTAAAATTAAACTTAAGTACTTGCTATTAGAAAAAAAAACTGATTTACTATGGTGACGTTTTTGCATGTCGAAATTTTATTGTGACCTTTTTAATGATTATTCTGTGACATTTTCGAAATATTTTTTAATTGGAAAATTAAATGCTTTATTATTATTACCGCAAATCTAATATCTAATATTCATGCAAATCTAATAATTTACAGGGTAGATTTTGACCCTGACTCATGTGCTCATCTCTCGGATAACGATTTAGAAGGCGCGTTACGGGCTCTGGAGGGTCAAGAAGAACTAGATCCACAGGAAGTGGCCATTATCAAATATACACCAAGTGTGGATAATCCGCATGCCAATTTTGCTGACGAAGTTTACTATCCACCTATGGATAATACAAGACAGCAGGAGGAATTGAGGAGGAACATTTTGGGCCCCGGACAAGGAATTGATCGTAAGTTTAAGCTAGCCCTTATTTAATTTAATATCTCATAGAGATTATTGGTTTATTCTAGGAAAAGGTATACGGGTTAGCCTATTTTCGATATATTTACGAGATACAGGGTAAACTAGAAGAGTTACATAAAAACTTACTTCGCCTTCCCCAGTTGGACTTTTAAACTAAGTCTGACGGCGCATGGTGGGCATCAAAATATTGAATAAGTACTCAATTTTTTTTCCAAATTTAACATTTTTG
The DNA here is from genome assembly GCA_016904865.1 of Pissodes strobi. Taxonomy (NCBI): domain Eukaryota; kingdom Metazoa; phylum Arthropoda; class Insecta; order Coleoptera; family Curculionidae; genus Pissodes; species Pissodes strobi. The sequence continues at coordinate 49,566 of MU185274.1, read as the reverse complement.
TTACTCGATTTTGATTACTTAAACTTTGAAGTACCTACCTAAGATCAACACCATTTGTTTTGTCAGCATTCCTGATTACGTGTAGTGATCTAGTGATATAGCAAACATAAAACACAGTAAGTTGTTCCTGCATTTGTAAAAATGTATCGGAAGTTTGTGAAAGTTTAACTACGAAAAAATAAGTTTTCGCTTTGTATTTGACAATAAGCATGGCTGAACTATTTGGAGGTCAGTTCAACAAGCCTCTGTAATCGCGCTTCCGCGTGATTACAGCGACTCAAGTGGCGGTTTTGAAAACTAGCCAATTGAATTGAATACCTTACTGTTGCTTCCCGATGGGATTTAAGTACAAATACTACCTGTGAATTGGGATCTGACGTCTGGGAGGAGCCTAATCGGTCACGTCACAACATGGAGGAAGCAAGCTGCAATATTATACAAAAATAGTGTGATGATTAGTGAAATTTAAAAAAGTTGTTATTAACTTTGGAAGCTATCTGTGAACATGCCGGAACAAATCTCTCCCAGAGATTTGTTGAGTTTTGTAGAGGGTGAAAGAGTACTACAAGCGGGACACATTATAAAATGTGGGAAATATAACCAAACAAGTAGTAGCTCTGACACTCATCTCAAAGCACCCTGTCTACAAACAACCCATTTGAGAGAAAAACCACATGAAATAAACGTTGTGATGAATTCGATTGGCAATATTTTACAGTGCAAGTCTTCTTGTAAGGCTGGTTTAGGAGAAAAATGTAAACTCATGTGTTTTTTTGCATTACCTGGTAAAATGTAATCCTCTTTTTTGAAATGCTGAGAACACATTTTCAGCGATGGTTTGGGTTAGTTTGGGTTAGTGTACTTTTAAAGAAATTTGCCATGCTTCCAAAAGATTCATTTCCTCCAAACTTCCAAAAAGGTTTCTTCGATTCAACACGACGAGGCATCGCGACGCCTTCATTTGGTCTTGGAAAACGATGAAATCTGAGTGATAAGTCCGTGCTTGCTGTACTTTTACAATTTTTCACACAACACTTATCACGATTATTGAAATTTTTACGATCGCGAAACATTTTTTTAATGCTTTTTTAGTAAAATTCGAGCTCAACTAGACGTACTGACACGTGGATCCGTACAATATACGAGCGGCTAAATATCAAGTTGCGATCCAACTCACGATGAATCCATGTCTCTACGTTCTAGCAAAATTTCTACAATGCAACGCCTAGGTGGCATATTAAGCAGAATGCTTGCCTCTCATTCCTGCGCTGCGAGTTCGATTCCTGTCGGTCGCGACAGATGTTTTGTTTATTGTTTTTTTATCAATTTACCCTTTTTTCCTAATTTTGGGTTAGTTTGGGCTAGCCTTGGGGTAGTTTTAGTTAGCACTTGGTTAGTTCTTGTTGATTGAGCCGCCGTATCGAGCGGAGGGTCATGCAAAGCCATAATAATACCCCGGCTGACGGATCGCAACTTGTTATTTAGCCTCTCGTTACAATATAATGCAGCTTGGCTCATTTCATTTTTCGACCACCAGGTGTCGCAGCAACATGCGTCACATCCCAATTGTGAATCGTCGTTAGAAAATGAATCGTTGTTAGAAAATTTGTTAGAAAAGATATAAGATCCGATTGTCGTGCTGGTTTTTATTTTTTTTCTTGATTTTGGGCATGCCCTGGGTTAGTTTGGCTTAGTTTCGTTTGGCTGCGCCCCCGGAGCGAGCGGAGGCCCATGCGTGAAGTGAAATATTAGTTTAATGATAAAAAAAATTTGGGTTAAGAGCCGATTTATACTTGATATACAGCAGCTTGCATGTATTTCTGCGAATATGTTCCACTGCCCACCATTCAAAACGTAGGTCACATCTAGCCCTGAAGCGAGACTCTAGAATTAAAATTAATATTAGTTGTAGTTTAGATCTCAAAAAGGCAAGATAAATCACTTTGGAACAGTAGTTGATCTTTACTAATCCTAACGGAAACTCGCGACGAGCGCCCGATGTGCTCGAAAGACTATTTTAGTGCGATCCTTGCTAAATTCGTACGGAATTCAGCTTCGCAGAACATCAACAACACCTCAATGTGGCACCCCTTTTAAGGTTATCGTAATGAAAAAACTCGTGACGAGCGCCCGATGTGCTCTAACACCAACAACACCTCGATGTGGGTATTAAGTCTTCACTCACAATGAAAGCGTAAATATGCAAATTTCATGACGGACGCAAATGCACAACTACGTGCATATGACCCAAACAAATTGAATTTAATACAAGCTTTCCCAATAGCTTGGGATCAGTTGGCGCATTGCGAACTGATCCCGTTGTGTTCGGGAATTTGCGGCTATTACATGTTGGTTTTGTTGAGAAAATTGAAAATAAATGGTAAATGGATACGGAAAAGGTAATTGATTTAATACGTGAGCCTAAATAATTGTGGGATCAGCGAGAAACCAACTATCACCACCATGTTGATTACACTCAATACATAATTAAGTTGATTATTTGATCCAAAAATAGTTTTGTTCTTTAATAAATCTGTTCAAATATTTTTAAATTCACCAAATTCGTTTTTTTTTTGAGAAAAAAAGGAGGAAGATATTGGTTAAATATCTTAAGTAACTCGTTAGTAACTCTTCATTAGAAAAAAAGTCGAAATAAACCTTGTTTTATCCAAAATACTAGATTAGAGAGTTAGACTCTCCTAGTAGTCCTAGTACATGACTTATCCAATCATTTGGGGCACACTTTAAATTATCACTTAACCCAATTGTTCAAATTAGTAATCATTGGAATTATTGATATTTGTATAATAGTAGAAGAGCTAGCGGCCAAATCGACTAAGGTGTTTTAACAAGGCTAGAAATTTGTTAGCAGATGACTAAATACTACTTAATGGGAATGGTAATGACCTGTCACGCCATATCGTGTTGCGTCATTGATAAATTAATTTTTCAAAATGCAAAAAAAAGAAAAAAATTATGTTGCTTCCACAAAGCTATACTTTTAATATGTTCTAAAATTCTTACCTCTGAAATTAAAAAACAATGGACAGGCGATTTCGATGGTTGCATCTCCGTGCCAGGCGGGCATACAACTCCCTATGTTTTATGTATTTATTATGGTGCTTTTACAAATACAATACATAATACATTTCCTTGGCAAAAATATTTTCTGCAGATATGTTGAACTGTTGAACTAGAATAGTATATTGTGTAACTAGGAGGAAAAGCAAAACATTCCTGGACGA
>MU185274.1:0-45921 GCA_016904865.1 Pissodes strobi | reverse complement strand
TCGTCCAGGAATGTTTTGCTTTTCCTCCTAGTTACACAATATACTATAATGGACACAAAAAATACTTGATCGCCGAAATTTTTTAATTTTCAAATGAAAGAAGGAATAACAGTAAAAACATGATTTAAAAAGACTTCAACAAAAGGATATTAAAACTAGATAAAAATTTAAAAAATCTACTTCAGCCGACTTCATGAGAGTTAAAAAGTCGTGTGTAATGCGTGACGACTAAATTTGATTCAATATCCAGGAAAAATGTGGATGGTTTTTAATCATGGAAGATGGTATTTTTTAAAGGTTTTTACACCATGCTGGAGGAAATCAACGATTTCCTCACTCAAATGAGGCGCCATTTTCTGAATCTGCGGGAAGTTTGCTGTAAGTAAGTAAAATGAGTTTAAAGGTATAATGATCCATTATTAAACATTCGATTCAGACGGGGGACGTGGATATACAGGGTGGCCCCTTAGTGTCCCTTTATTTACAGAAATAATTAAAAATGTTAGATACAAAAATTGTAGGATATGTTATGGCGCATATGGTAAAAATATTTTCAATTATACAGGGTGCTTCATAAAAACCTGGCGTGCGTTTTGTAACTTTTTTTAAATGAAATGTCCTAAATATTATTGCACATTTAGATTCTACATGAAATTCTAAATACATTTCATGAATAATGTCCTATATCTATCTCCAACTGTTTTCGAGATATTGACAGTTGAAAATCGGCCATTTATCCAATTTGACAACCTGTAGAATCTATTATAACATTTGCCCCTTTGCTTTTATTTTCGAATTTTAAAATTGCTGTTTTGATTTTAACTGAAATTATTTGAATAAATAAAAGTAAGAGTTAAACGTTCCTTGAGTTACCCTGTCGCTGCTCAGATACGTCTTATTGCGGTGGCACTAGGGGTGTGAGTTCGAATTCTGAAAATTCAATTAAGTATGGGCGCCAGATCTAAAGTAGACCGAAAGATAAGAAAAGATAAGATAAATTGTCAGATTACATTATCCATAATAAGACACCAATGTAAGGAAAGTAAACGCAAGAAATAAAAGATATGCTTTCCCTCAAAAATTTTAATAATAATCTTTGACTCTACTGAGTATCTTTTCAAAATTACATCTTAATTCCAACCACCAATTACGCTTGGCATAGGTACGATAGAATACGCAATACTTAACAATACGGATCCTAGATTACAATATAATGAGATCGTAGTATATGAAATTTTCTTTACGACCCTAATTAAAATTAATGGTTCTGATAAGCGAATAGCCCATAAGTTACAATCAGCCCATTAATAAGTCAAAAATATTTCATTACATAATTCCATAGTAATTATAATCAAAATGTTTTACCATTACCAATTAAAAATCTGTACAGGTAAGATAAAATAAGCAATACTTAGAAGAACTTCAATCACATATTGTATTTAGAAAATATGTCTAATCGGAAGATAATTGTAAAGTAGGTACTCACTAAAGATAATTATTTTGATTGATCAGATCAAAATCCAAGTTACGAGGCTTAAAGTTAAAGATAGATAATATCGTTTTGAGATACAGTAGATAAATTTACAATGAGATAAGTGTACAAAATTAGATTGATAAGATCAAAATCCAAGTTACGAGGCTTAAAGTTAAAGATATATAATCTCGTGTTGAGATTAAGGTAAGATAGCTGTACAATAAGGTAAATATACAAGATAAATCAAAGGTAAGATAATGGTAAGATAGAGATACGGTAAAGATACTTAAAATTAAATTTTGAAATGTTGGTTTTTCAGTTTTAACAAGATGAAATAATGAGGAATTGTGCAAACATTTCTAAAAGGTAAAAAGGATCACTTATCTTATTCCAGACGAGAATGCTCAGGGCTCCAAAACGCTTCTTCAGCAAAGTGGTTTCATAACCACGGAGTCATCCCGACCATGTAATTTCCACTTTCCAACCAACAATTACATTGCTACCCACCAGGCTGGAATGGAACGCGTCCGTGAATCTCCTGATCCTCTCCTATAGTCTCCTCATTTGCCCATATGAATTGAAATTTAGTACCTACTATCACTCGAACCAGTTCAAATTCAGGATCCCATCAGAGTTGGAGTTACAATTAGAGTAAAGTTTAGTAGGTAGAGTTAAGAGTAAATTTCAAAGTAAAAGTAAGAGCCTGAAATAAAAAACGAACATAAGACGTCTCAAAATGGCGTCCTCGTGCTGCTAAAAAAACTCGCCATCACTCAATTAATTACCTGATGTTCGGCTCTCCCTCAGTGTCGGCCAATCCATACTAAAATGCCATTGGAGTCAAAAACTATTATATCCAGCCTAGCTGCTATCAATTTCCAGGGAAATTAACAAAGCATTCTGACGCCGCCGTCACCGCCTTTACACCTTTAGGCCTGAAGGTCTAAAGGGACTCCTGCTTCAGCAACAATCGGTTTTATTCACCAAGACTCATAAAAACTAACTTCCGCAGGATTACACGAGATCAACCTACAAAACCCGAGTCGATACGAGGTCAATTCAAATACCACCAACTAAGTAATCATGAATTCACTTCCTAATTAGAAAATTCCGCGAAAACTCGATCAAATCTCCTTCACAAAACATTCTGAATTATGTAACTGTCAAAACAAAGCACCTAGTCATATCACAAACTAAAGAAAGGCTGTAAAATTAATAGATGCATTGTTAGTTGCCTATCTACATCGCCAACTTTTCATATTAAATTCAAGATTCCGGCAATCATATTTGGGATTACAAAAACTATGCCTGCAGTCCAGTGGCATAGACAAATCAATTACATTAAAATAATTCCAATGGTGTGCTAGATTATATTGAAGTTTGCGAATGTAAGAAAATAAATGAATTGTTTTTGGATATTTAACCGCGAATTGTTACAGAAAATTCAAAATTACTGACATTGGAACGAGCATATCCAAATGATTGTTACACTATACGACTAAAGATAGAGCAAAATGGTTTGCACTTTCCTATACTGGTTTTTTATAAGCTATCTTTGACATTAACTTTATATTTAAGCAGAGGTTAAATTTAAGTGAAATGTTTTAACTTCTGGTTAAATCTAAAATTAGTGTCAAAAAAGCAAAATAAGAAACTGCAAGCTATTTCGCTCTTTTTTAGCCGTTTAGATTTTACAGGCTGTCAAACTTGGTAACACAAATTAAGTTCGACCGCTTCATCATTAATGCCACAACAAATACCGATATTAAAAACACTTCTTTTTATTCACCAGATTTAGTTACTGAAAAGTGATTACTGAGTATATAAGATACACATAAAATGCATTTGAAACGCATGAAACACAACTAATGTTTAAAAAAATTGATAGGAATGACATTAACAATTTCCTATTTAATTATACTTTTAAACATGACGCAAGCCTACTTGCTAAACTCTAGGTTGTGTTATGCGTTTTTACGAAAGATGGTTGATAAAAATTCCGAAATTCCAAATTCGGTACGAGAAATCATTGTAGATTTATGAAACAGGGTCTTACGGAAATACTGGAGAAACTATTGGAAAATCACGTGGAAGTATTCAGTATATTTTTAACCAATTTATAATTGTGCTCGCCTGGCAGTCGCTTGCAACCAACAGAATCACCTGTCGTTTTACATAGTTTCTTAAAATAGATGAATAAACATCCCCTATAAATTATAGCTTTGTAAAAGCACCATAAAAATGCATGAAATATAGGGATTGATGCCCGCCTGGCACGGAGATGCAACCATCGAAATCGCCTGTCCATTGTTTTTTAATTTGAGAGGTAAGAATTATAGAACATATTAAATTTATAGCTTTGTGGAAGCAACATATTTTTTGTTTTTTTTTGCATCTTGAAAAATTAATTTATCAGTGACGCAACACGATATGGCGTGACAGGTCATTACCATTCCCATTAAGTACTATTTAATCATCTGTTAACAAATTTCTAGCCTTGATAAAACACCTTAGTCGACTTGGCTGCTAGCTCTTAGACTATAGGGCTTAGCCAAGATTAAGAGATAGGATTCGGTTAGGGTCGTATATATTTGTGAAAGGCAACTATCGACTACTACTTATTAATAATCTTCCCCTCTGTTAAGCTCTTTTGGCACTTTGTAAAGACTTGCTATAAGGACTCAAGTAAAAATTGAAATGTTGTGCATTGGTTTACTAAATGACGAATAATAACTCAAAAGTTAATCAAAAAATAAATAAGGTTAAAGGATCCACTTCAAGTAAACCCCCCGGGAATCTTTCCTCACTTATTGTTATTCTTCAAAGCATTTGATTAATAACGTTTCGGTCCTCCTAAGTGAGAAAGTAAGCCGAAGTTTTGTTTTAATTTAATTTGAAAATTTGAGTTAATCTTGTAGTCCCCATATGTAGTGTAACCTTTAGAATCACGTGGAATTCCTATACATCTATAGGGTGTTCCCAATTTCTTGCCCAAGTCAAATTTATTGCCCGCTAACCTTGTGTTGTATTTCATTAATTTTGCTGCTGACAGATGTTCTGTGCTGGCTGCTATCTAAAATTTCCCTTGGATAGCAGGAAAGGCTTTGGTGAGCCCCCACCTTGGTTCCCCCTGGACTAACAGTGAGATCAATTTACGGGTTGGTTTTTTAAATGAATAGTCGACTCGATAACGACTTGGCATTCCGTGATACGAACATTGCAGTGACAAAAATATTGTATGAACATGAGACATGTCCCAATATAGTAGATATCTAAAAGAGTCAAAAATGACTTTCCGAACCTCTCAGTCGAGGGCAACCGCGCACCAAAAATCCTTGAGTGTGGATGAGCTCTTGGTGCTTGAACTGAATCGAGACAGATCAGAGGAACAGATAGCTTAAATCCAGAGTCCCTCGCTGACTTCTAGCGAGTATATTGAAGACCCTGAGGAACTCACATTAGACCCGGAAGCGGCTTTTCGTTATTACAGGGAATCTGTTTCCCAATTTCTGCCAATTGACGGTCAGTCTGGGGAATCTCAAACCGAGACGGGGCCCCACATAGGGGAGATAGAGCGCCACTGACTCGGTCATGGCGAACCTACGCGGCATCAATCTTAATCATCTCCTAATGCTGCTAACATGATTAGCGAAACGCGCGTCGAGTGAAAAAAATCTGTTTGGGTATTGTTGATAAAACTCTGTTTCAGTGCATTTTGCCGAAGCATCCAAATCCCAACTTAGTTAATATCTGATTGCAAAGTTTATACCATTTATATCAAGTGTACCTTGTTCGTTGCATAATGCTTCTGTCTTAAACTTGGCTGCTTTGTTGCAATATAACTCAGAAACTGCTCGGTACATCATATTAAAAATTCATTTAGCCGGGGTCAGATTTCCATAAGAAGTGGGCGGAGTCCTTTCTGATCTCATTTGTTTATAAAATATCTAAAATATACTTTTTAACTTGCCGCGCGTTTCGCTAACTATGTCATCCCTTGATGAAGCTCAAGAGATGAGTTTTAATCATCTCCTGTTGATGTTAACATGGTTCGCAAAACGCGCGTTTATGGATAACATTGTATCGTAGTGCATTTTGCCGCAGGTTCTAAGCCCCAACTTAACTCATTTTGTTTAAAAAATTCGCGGGAAGAATAAGCGAGATATGCAATGATATATCGAGAAACAACATTTGAGAAAATTAAGGCTTCTTTTGAAAATATTATTTACTCGTTTAGCTATTCACCACCAACGCAAAACGTTAAAGTAGACTATTCTAATTCGTGTGCCATAAATGTTCTTATTGAACATTTGTAAAGTTTCAGCGGCAAGAATGACTTAGGAACGTGGGCGTTATGCCCTACTTTGTGCCAAGTTCAATATAACTTTATGTAGCAAGAACTTTTTAGGTAATTTTGTGGCTGAATGTATAATGAAGGAAGTTTAATTTTGATATAGCGTAGCCTTAAGGGCGAGAGATCTAATTTCTGTACGTTATCATGTTACTTTTTTAACGATTATTAAAACCAGACTAATTAGTAATTTAGAAACAAATTGTTTGTAATTCCTTCTGTTTAATATGGGATAATTTTATATTCAATTAACATTGACAAAGCCAATTACGCGTAGGGCATGGCTAGATTATAACTCATTTCGACTAGTAATATGTGTTAAAGCAATAAAATTATATTAAATTGCATAAGACACACAATATAATAAATATGGCAATTGATGAAGTGGTGCAGCGCGAAACACGATATATGGTGCTTCCAAACAATTCAATAGTATATTATGATATAAGTGTATAAGAGGGCCTTTAAAGCACGCGCGACATATTTCAAAACACGACGCGCAGCGGAGTGTTTTGTAAGTCGCAAGGGCTTTAAAGGCCACTTATACACGTATATCATACGCTATTTTTTATTACGAATGCATCATAATCTCAAAAAATTTTTAAATATTAAACTTTTAGGACATATTGACGAATATATTAATCTGTCACATTTGACATGATCAAATGTTTCTATAGCAACCTTTAAAAAAGTAGGCGCATCATAAACATCATTTTATGCACGCTGCAGCGTGCGATAATCATGGATTATGATGCATGCGTAATAAAAAATACCTTATGTAACACTTTACACCCGTGTCAAAGCTTGTGTCAAAGGTAGTGGAGACCGGGGTTGGTTGTTACACGGGGCAGGTTGTTATTTTTAATTTGAGACCGTTACCTAGATGGCCAGCGCATTAATGCTGGCAGCAGTGAAGTAAAATCAACACCTCAATATACCGGCGGAGTTTGGTCAGTGTTGTGAAATCCGTTCTCGTGTATGGTGATATATCATGTTGCTAAGGAAAAAAGTAATTTTGGAGCTGGCTGTTTATTTATTTCTAGCTAGGTTCCTATAAAATCTGTAAACATAATAAATGTACTGCATGATAGATAGATATATAGCATTTTATATCTGTACAATTTGCTTGATAATATTTACAGGGTGATGATTAGAAGGGGATGTTTATTCAAAATGGCCCCCCGGGGCACGTTGTTACAATTGAAAAGGGGCAAGTTGTTACTGTAACAACCTGCCCCTTTTGTACTTTATTATTGAGTTTAAGTATTTATTATTTTTGTAGACATAATAAAAGATGCGAAATTATAAGAAAAAACAAATCGAGGAGAAACGCCACGGTTCTAAGATGTCTTTTGTTTTCTATATCCTCCTTTACAGCAGCTAAAATCACTTCCTTTGGATTTTAGCTGCTGTAAAGGTTATAGAAAATAAAAGACATCTTAGAACCGTAGCTGATGATTATGGCATAAATTTTATGACACTTCAAAGATATGTCATAAAGTATCGGAGAGTGGGTCTTCAAGGTATAATGTTTTTGAATTGTATTTATTAATTTGTATTTAATATCTTACTTTTATTTTGTAGCAGCAGACACCGTTCCTAGTGGTTATATAAGGAATAGACAAATATTTACCGACCACCAAGAAAACGAATTAGCTGCTTACGAAAGCGAGTGCTCATAAATTTATCATGGTCTGTCTCCAAAGGATCTCAAACAGCTAGCGTATGAATTTTCCAAGAAAAATACCATAGAAGTGCCTGGTAATTGGACCAAAAAATTGAATCCGCATCAGCTGACTGGCTAACTGGCTTTTTAAAGCGACATAAGGAACTGTCAATTCGTACTCCACAAGCGACTAGTTTGGGACGCGCTACGAGTTTCAACAGACATAATGTGAATTTGTTTTTTGAAAAACTTTCGGATCTTTTTAATAGATATAATTTTGGTGCCAATGACATTTATAATGTAGACGAGACGGGTGTAACAACAGTGCAAAAGCATGCAAAAATAATAGCAAAAAAGGCGTTAAACAAGTGGGAGCAGTAACATCGGGGGAACGAGGCATCTTAGTCACAATGTGTCTGGCGATAAATGCAAGTGGTAATTCTGTTCCACCAATGTTTATCTTCCTAAGGAAAAATTACCGGGAATACTTTGTTTCTGATGGACCGCCCGGTTGTATAGGAACACGCAATCCGTCCGGCTGGATGACAAAAGTTGAATTTGGTGTTTATGTTCAGCATTTCACTAAATATGTTAGATGCTCTAAAGAGAGCCCAGTTCTACTCATACTAGACAACCATGACTCACACTTGTCAGTCAGCGTTATCGACTTCTGCAAAGAGAATGGCATTGTGCTTTTGACTTTACCACCACACTGTTCCCACCGCTTGCAACCATTGGATAGGTCGCTATTTGGGCCATTTAAGAAGTTTGTTAACAGTCAGATGGATGGATGGATGAAATCGCATCCTGGAGTTACCATGAGTATTTATAATATACCATCAGTCGTCAAGGAAGCATTGTCTTTGGTTGGATTCCGTGTGACTGGAATATTCTCATTTAACAGGAATATTTTCACCGATGAAGATCTTTTACCGTCATCTATTACCGATGGGACAAATCCGATAGAAACTATACGGATACAAATTCCAGGAGAAGAAAACCTTAGCCGTCCTGACCTACAGACACCGCCGCACTCTCCAATAAATATTGCATCCTCACCAAAAAATATTTCTACCGCAATCACAGACATAACTAATAACATAAAGAAAATGACAGATAAACAGCAACCGTCAACATCAAGAGACTTTTGTCAGCCATCTCCTTCCAAGCAAGTTTTTATCAGCCCAATAGAAATACGTCCTTTACCAAAAGCGGAGTCCAGAAAAACTACTCAACAAAATAGAAGAAAAAGGCATAGTGCGATCTTAACTGATACACCGGAGAAAAATTCTTTATTAGAGCAGGAAGAAATACGAAATAAGAAAGTGGAGAAAAAAGGAAGAAAGAAAGTGACAAAAAACATATGGGGAGAAAATGACGATGAAAAGAAAGTTGATAAGAAAGGGAAAAAGAAAATGAAAAAAAAAACATATGCGAAGAAGAAAGTGACGATGAAAATGAAGCATGTTTTTGCCTTATTTGTTGCGAGCCTTTCAGCAATTCAAAGTCGAAGGAGAAATGGGTTCAATATATTCAGTATAAAGGTTGGGCTCATAAGTTATGCAGCGATGGATCGCCCTTATTTACATGTATTCACTGCGACTCCGATTAAGTTTTCCTATTTATTTTTTGGTTAATTTTTTCTAATAGTTTTTTCTTTATTTCTGATTTCAGAAATGTGAAATTTTACAGGCTGGAAGCTTTTTTTCAATAAAAATCTTTGAAACAAAATTTTTGTTGAGTATTTTAGTTAAATTTAGGGTTGTAACAACTTGCCCCATTAAAGTAACAACCTACCCCATACTGGGGAAAGTTGTTACAATTTTCACTGATGGATATTCATCAACATTTTTTAAAGAATTTTTTTTTTCTTCAAATATAAATAAACTAGATGATAGCCCAAACATATATGTCTTATACCTATATAAACGAACGTCTTATCATTTGAAGAACCCTACTAAAAAAATAAAAGTATGACAATTGTAACAACCAACCCTGGTCTCCCCTACCCATGCAAAGAAACAAGACATTAAACAACGTACAACAAATATTCCAATTACAGAAGGACTAAAGTTAGCCAATGGCTTGAAAACTCAATAAAAGTGGGAATTTGGTCTGTCAAGGTAAGAAGTATTTAAAGTGGTTGGGAAGTTTGCAAGGAAAAATAAAATGAAGAGTCCCTGATGAGAACTGGTTCCTTAACTTCAAGCCACACCATATCATCAGCCTTAAGATCCCACAAAATGTGGAATATGCTAAGAAGATAGTGTTAGATCCATTCATAAGTTATGCATATTTTGACCTACTGGAATAAACTATAAGAGAGATTCAGCTTCTTGACAAGCCTCGCAGGATATGGAACCTGGACGAAAGTAGCTTAAGAATAGATCTGAGAAAATCTAAAGTAGTCGGTGCAGCTAACAAAGCATCTTTGAGAACAATAAGTTCCCCAACGAAGGAAAATATTACTATTCTGTTGATGTGCAATGCAGCTGGGGGTAAAGCCCCACCGTTAATAATATATAAGGGTAAACCCTTGTGGGACTAGTGATTTACTCCTCCCAAATCAAGTTTTCCAGGTACCGTTTATGCTACCAGCTGGTGAGTGGGTTTTTTACAAATTATTTCCTGAAGACTTTGATTCCAGCACTTGGTTCAGAACGTCCTGCTTTGATAGTTTACGATGCGATGGTCATTCATCCCAAGTAAATTTGGAAATACTTGAAGCAACAACTCTGAGCAATATAATAATATTAAAGCTACCTCCGCATAGTAGTCAGCTACTACAATGTTTAGACATTTCTATCTTTCGACCCTTCAAACTGAAATGGGATGAAAAGTCGATATCTTAGCAACGGTAGCATATGGGCCAGAAACTGCCAAAGAATGAGTTTTCACAGTTAATCTGTGAGACCAGGAAAGCTATTCCATCTGGGGTAATAGAGGCGGAATTTCACCACTTATTAAAATGTTATATCAGAGGAAGATTTCCCACCAGAAGTTCCTAAAAGGTGGAATGGTTTTAGAAGTAATCCGCACATCGAAGATGCCATGGTGGCGACAAACACTATAGATGGTGATGGACATTTGATAGCAGATGACGCTGCAGTGGCTACTACATTGAAAGAATTGCTGATAACAGAATCCAGTGTTAGTAAATCATTTGATAACTTGTTATTTTCCACAGTTCTCCAAGTAGCTAAACCAGAGCAAGAACAAGAATCGAGGGTATGTCCCAGGAAAAGCATTGGATCGATATAAAGAACAAAATAAAAAACCAAAACAACCAAAGGACACCGGCGAATTAAAACCAGCTAAAACAATTACGAAAAAACGATCGATGAAGTAGTAGTAGATATCGAACCGGAGTCTCCGCCGTATATCGGTTCCAAGGATTCTGAAGTGTTTTGGCAAGAGCTTGAAGATACGAATATGGATAAAAATGAAGATGTTGCCCAAACTGTAACTTCTAATTCTTGGGTGCTAGTTAGATACTAGCAAGTATTGAAACATGGTGAATGGTGACCGAGTTATGTGATGATGATGAACTAAGGTCACAAAATTTTGAAAAAAACAATTTTCATTGCCAAAAGTGGAGGACATGGACACTGTAGAGCGAAATTATTATTATTATGGTATTGTCAGACTCAACTATCAATAGACGCGGTCCTTTTATATTATCAGTGTCATTTGAAGGCTATAATTTAGCCTGCATTAGAAATCAAATATTTTTTATTTGAATATCTAATCTAATATTTATTTTTAAGTTTTTATTTACATTCCTTATAACATTTGTTTTGACTACAGAAATAGTTCATTTTCTAATTTTCGCTTATACTGAATAAAATTTATAACTTTGTGTTTCACTGAAATTTAATTTTGTGAAAAGGAAATTAATTAACTACCTGCAATTGTTATACATTTATCCCATTCCATTTCAAGTAACTTCTTCATAGGTAGGCAGACAACATTATCACATATGCCCCAAACACTGACATAATTTTAAAAAAAAACTAATTTTTTTCTAAAGGGAGCTGAAAAATACGAGTCCTAGAATAAATTAAGAACTGTATTCGAAGCATTGAGCATTTCAATTTTTTATTTGTTACCTACATTAAAAGTGTAAGTTTTAATCCCTTGTTCGTGAACTATTTAAAAACTATATCATATTAACTCCAGTTCATTTTACAAAAAAAAAGATGCACAGTTTCAAATAAAGTATTATATTAAAGAGCTGAATTTTAGAAGATCAGTGATCCTCGATTAAAAAAAAAAACTTATTATGATTACCCATGCACAAACTCCTTCTTCATCTGAAAATTGTTCTAAATACAGTGTCTTTTCTTCACAACTTTGATGCCCAATGAAAATAAGACGTTTTCTTACATAGAATAACACAAGAAACATGCCCTTAAATTGATTACACTGAGTTTATTTAAACCCTTTATATATATTATTTAAATATATTATCTGTATTTTCAAACATTTTTTTTTATTTATTTACAGTGATGGATATGCCTGACCCTATTGATGAATATGGAGTTTCTAAGAGAAACTGGCTTCCGCCAATGCGGCGTAGGTCTATTACACCGTTTTTTGATGGAAGGTAAGGCTATACATTTAGTATGAATCAGAAATCACCATATCTCCATAGCTATGAATTATGCACACCTATCTTAAGTTCTGTGCTATCGAATTTATTCAAAGCCTTCATAATAGCTGGCCCATATGTAATGTCTTGTCAACAGGCACTTAACACGTTCGCTTGCTATGCTATTTCTTATCTTCTAAATTTTATTGGATACCTTCACGTCAGCTTAGAAGAAATTGAGCATGAATAAAATTAAATTAATTGAAATTAAGGAAATTTACAATTACCGATGCCTAGACCAGAACAATTTGTCGTTGAAGCGTACAAATTAGGCCCTAGCTCAATTATCGGAGAGTAGGGGTGGGTTTATTTATTGAAGGCGCCACCGACTTGTTAGACGGCACTAGTCGGAAAATTCCCAAGTTGAAATATGGAACTAATCCTGGCTTAGACTTCGCAACAAAATAAATTATGAATTATAAATCAGCTATAAACGCCAGAAATGTATCAATACTTATAATAAAAGAAATTATGAAGAACCTAGACGTTAATAATAAGAATCAAGATAAATCAGTAAATTAAAATGATTCAATTAATACAAATCAAGTATAATATTTACTTCTTTCTTCCCTTTTGGAACACCCATACTAAGGATAATCAAATAAAACAGGTAAATAGAAAGTCGGTTTATTACCAAAAGAGAAAATGGTAGTCGGTTGTAATGGGGAGGAATATTACTTATGCCTAACCATAGCGGCTATGGAAAAAACAAAAGGTATTTGACTTTACTTGGTTACTTATGAAAAGAAGTAAATAATTTATCCAAGCAGATGATCAAAATATTTACCTTACCGAAAATTTTAACGTGTCTTAAAGAGAACGTATTATGCAAAACAACTAACGTTCTAAAAGATATAAATATATAACTTGGGCCATTATCAAATGATCACCTCTTATAAACGCAAGTAAATAATCACTCAAATAATCGATTACTCGAGGCCCCAAATCATGATTTGTTCACATAAAAGCCTTAATATTAACTAACTGTTTATAGGTATCAGTTACAATACGTTTATAAAAACTGGGAATTAGAAATAACTAGTAGGACTGAGCGTTATTGAAACAATTCATCAATCATAGAACCTAAACGTGTTTTCAAGCAGAACGTAAGCACTCTAAAATTAAGGCATTAGTTGAACAAAGCTAACGAAGGATGAGGAGCTCAAGTTTGTTCGCGACATAAAAGGCAAATATAAAGCTTCCTTACGACGGAATTTTGTTTGCAAAAGTTTGTGAAAGAGAAAAAGAAAAATTAAAGAACAACGCTAAGTCTACTAGGTGGTGATATTAATAGTAGTACTTTAACTTACAGGTATTTAAAGTAAACAACCGGGGAATTTGAGAATAAAAAATAGTATAATTTATAACGTTATTGAATCGGTCAATTAAAAGTTCAAAGTTCAATCCAAAATCGGACCGCTTCTATGTTAAACGAAATTAACTAGATTTGAGATTCTATCCCAAAATCAGGTCTATCTTAGGCTAGACAAAATTGGCCAGTAATTTAATGATCAATTATTAGATATATTTACTTTAGTTAATTAAAGAAAAAGTTAAACTTTGTTTATTGAGAAGAACAAAAAAAATTGAGGTTCGAAAGCGAACTAACACGCAATTAACGTAAATAAATATATATAAGGAAACATGATTGTCTCACAGTTCGATGAGTGGCTCCTCGGACAGCTTCCTGAAGAACACAGGAGGAAGGGGCTTCCTCGATAGACGACAGACTCTACAGGCGACTACATAGGTAAGACGCTACAGGTAGAACGCTACAGCTAAGACGCTACTGGTGGGGCGCTCCACGTAGCCGGAGATAACCCAGTCCCGAGACTAGCACAAAAACTTGACAAGCTAGGTGTACCCAAAAAAACAAGGGATAATCCGTCGGTAGAACCCTGGGAAACATCAATATAACCAAGGTTCCGCAAAGCGCAAGACAATTAAAACAAAATATGATGGAAAAATCAAAGAGTAAAAAAATCAATCTTTTACCTGTAAAAGGATGCTTCACGTTGGAGTCGCTAGGCTGCTTAAAACGATGGACGAGAAGGCTTCTGTAAGGACAATTCGGAATTAGAATCCACTCACATGGCTCCCCAAAATGGACGTTACTGAAAGAGAAAAAATATCAAACCAACTCACCTGGCAAAAAGCAATATTAAATCCCGTTAAGGAATGAGTTTCAGGCAATAAAAAACTAACTAACTAAAGGCAAGATAGAGGTAACGCCTGGATCTCAAAACGAGCCGAGTGGAAAATCCCACAAAGGAATAATTAACAAAACTTCCACCGCGTCACTAAACTACCATTGCCAACGATTCACTGGCGTAGAGTGAGCTTCGCGGAACCAACGCGAAAGGCAAAGAGATCTCCTCTAAAATCCACACTTCAAGAATTACGACTGGCCGATCGAAACACGTCCTGCACATCACATGTCTCCCCTTACAACTTTTCCAGTTACTTTCGAAAATAAAAGCCCAGAATTTAGATGTACCAGAGGCCTACTCTAATTAATTACACGAGTTAGTCGAAAGGAAATACTTATTCGACCATACATTTATTCAGAGAAACGTGCAAGAATAAATCTAATTTCCCGTCCTGTCATCGAATAGCGATGACATTCCAAAAATTGGTACGCGTCAATATCGCTAACTAGGGATTTGAACCAAAAACGAAATCTACGTAGAAGGAGAAAATGAACCATTATCGATTCTACATTTCAGAGAAATGATAACTGCGATTCACTCTCGATCGCCATTTCATTCACCTATCATGCGGCAGAGGTCGTCACACTAATATATATAATTTCGTCCGGATATCGTGGTCCGGATCGATAATAAATCATTTTGTCAATAAGATTAATATTAAATCCTGACATTCCGGCAACTGAATAAAAAACGAAAATTTGGCCAATAACAGTACGATTGCGTTTTTGGCCAAAAAATGTTTTTAAATTATTAAAAACCAGATGTACTTGTGGCCAAAAACTAACTAATAGACCAATCACCAGATGAAAAGACCAATACAAGCCGGTGGTTAGACTATGTCTGTCATTCTGGACCAAGTAATGCTTGGCATAAAGATTTGTTAATGGACTTTGCTCATAGCAACCCAGTCATTGTTATTAGAGCCGTTTTTTTCAAACTATTTTTTCTATGAGTTGTGCAATGAAGGTCGACGAAATGGTTCTTCCCAGAGAAATATTGGAAACTGTTGAAGAGGCAAATACTCATTTCTTGCCCATTAAATCCAGAAAACTGCGTGAAAAGACTTATAAAGATTATTTTTTGTGGTGTGCTGGGAAGAATATCTCTGAAAGTGGACTTTCTTTTGGTATGCATAAAAGCATCAAAAACCAAGGTAGATCACAAACATGTTCATGGTAGTAGATGGATAAGAATCTCTGTCCAGTTTTATTGGACTTTATAGAAAAATATTTGGCTCTAAGACCAAACCATGCTGAACATAAAGGATTTTTTGTATTTATTATGTGTAATTTTTGTAGTTCTCGACACAAGCTGCAAGTAAAAACACGTTTGGAGAAATGCCCTGAAAATTGACAAATTTTTGAACTTACCTCATATGGAATAGTTTACCTGTTACTGCTTTCGCCGAACATCTGCCACCTTTCTTGCCGAAGGGAAAGAAAGTATCACACATTTTAAACCTCATGCTTGATGGAAGGCAACGAAAGTAGCTGGAGAATATATCGAAAATACCAAAATTTCCAGAGGAAAGATTTCACAAAACTATTATGGACTGCAAGTAGTGAGGCTGCCATATCTTCATGTCATTAGGGTACAACCAGCCAGGCTTCCACATCCTGATATCATGATAGCACAATTGAAACTCAGTTACAGCGGAGGGAAAATCGCTTAATATTGCCAGGCATATAGGCATCCACCTATCAGTATTGCTAATTATTATTCCAACTGTATTTTTAATGTTAAGTTTGAGTAATGTTCTCCTTACTTTTATATGTCATTTTTCGTAATAAAAATTGTAAAAACCAAAGTCTGTTAATTTTATTAATTTTATGAAGAGATATACAAGGTACTTAGGTATCCAAAATTGTGTTATTTTAACGTCTGCAGGTTTTAAAGTAGTCCTAGGGCGTTAAAGTGCTACTTTTCGCCCTCAAACACGGGTGTCTACTTAAACGACCGGTCGGACATAAAATAATAAAAGGCCGCGCCTGTAACTTTCTAAATGCTCTTTAACACCCTCCTGAGACTAACGTTTTTTATACATTGAGTTATAAGTTCTTATTATTAGTAGTTTGTAAGCTAGCTACAAGACCAATTAAAAAATAATAAATTACGTTTTTAGGGATTTTAGAGACTGTCACAATTGTGTAATGTAAGAGCCAACTTATTACTGTTACAATTACGACTAAACTTACATTTTGTACTAAAGGATTATATTTAATGCAAACAAATCATTTACAGTTAAATTTAAAAAAAACCGTATTGATTCCTATTCATACACAAAAAATCCTTGCACTTGTAAAATTGTCTTAGCATTTGGTGCAAATATGTTCTATATTGTTGTGGAGGATTCATGTTGCCTTTTTCTCCACTTCAAATTAAGGAATGAATTCTCTGACTTAATGACAAGCGTATAAATTACGCTTTTTGAAGAATGAGGCCGTTTCGGCTCTGGCCTCATAGACCGGTTATATTTTTAAATATCTTGATAGCATGAAGCATTTTTGGTGAAAAGTGGGCAACATATCTGTTCCTATGGATTTTGGGATGCTATATTGTGACAAAAGACGTGGCAACAGACCATATAAAAAACTCTTTATTAAATGCTTATTCTATAGGTGAATCAAAATTAGAAACATTTGTTGAAGACAGACTAACTTTCTCTGATCAAGGAAAACAAAAAATAGGTTTGAGTGCAATTTTGAAAAAAACGAAACCCAAAACTTTCAGATCCCTCCACGAAATTAGAATAACCCCAACGATTTAAAAGAAAACATAAGTAATGAAAGCTGATAAAAGTCTAACTCAACGCCTTTTAAGTGTCTCGCAAGCTGTTGGTCTATTGATTTGATTAATTTTTAAATCATGAGTTAAAATCCGTGCCAAAATATTTAGCGAATACAGATGGGTCATCAAAAACTGGAAATATATCCATCCTTAGCGACGAATCCACAAAAGATATATCATGTCCTCCATCAATAAGTATTGAGCAGTCTTATTATTGACGGTCTAGTACTTGTAATTTCCCTTGGAAAGCAATGAGATGTTAAAAATTTTGGTGAACTAGCTGATGCGTTTATCAAGTTAGTATTGCCTATTGGCAAAAATTAGGAAAAAATAGATGTCACATAATAAGAAGGGCAGTAGAACATCGATCAATGCCTCTTCCTAATAAATTGAATAATTTCTTGACTATGTGGGAAAATAAAGCCGATCTACCATGTTTCCTATCTAATCAAATAAAGTATCACAACGAAATCAATAAAACGATAATTGTGTCTGGTTCAAAGGTTCAAAGAGGAGCACGTTGTTTGGTGCAAACAACCTGACCTGAATGTAGAGCAGCTACAAGCGGTACGCGAGGAAGCAGATACCCGAATAATTCTACGCTCCACTGCTAATTTAATAGTGGCTTCTGCACACGACACCGATGTCATAATTTCGTTATTAGCTTTATTTCATAAAATGAGATGCAATCAGCCTTGGGTAAAAGTAGGTACTTTAAAATCAAGGAAATATATACTTACTTATACTTACTCTACTTATACCGAGTGTATTATTGTGTACTCACAATAAAAGTACGTGGGTTTCATCAACATCTTTATTAGCCCACATATTAATTACACAACAGCAACAGGTTAATTACTCCCAACCGCCAAACTATTAAATCAATGACCAACATCATTGCCCGCAGGGGGCAGCACACTTCAGAACTGCAAAACTAGGCCTACTATAACAATAGCTAGGCCAGACATTAATATTATTATTATACTAAAGGCCGGGATACCCATTATAATAATACATCCTTTCCCTTTTAAGATTATAAATCTAATCTTTGAACAGGCCGAACAACTCTACCAGATCTAGTTGTCTTTTGAGGCATGGATTCTAAACCGGACTTAGTACTAGGGTTCTTAGAAATAACACTTTCACCAACACTTTGCCTACATACCACACTTGGCGAAGCACTACCGTTAGGCTTAACAGTCTCCAACACTGGATTTGGTACATTAACATCAGAATCAGAGTAATCCTTTTTTACATTAAAATTACTTGGAGATTCTCTTAAATCTAAGCGGTTTCTCCTAACAATTTCACCGCTTTGTACTTGAACATTGTATGAACGTGGACTATCATGCATACTAATAACCTGACCAGGCTCCCAATGCTTTTTAACATGATTGAAAACCGTGACGTTTTGGCCTGAATTAATTTCAGCCAAAGGTTTAGCAGATTTATTAAAATGATGCTCATTTTTCTCAGTTCTAAACTTTAGTTTTTCTATAACATTTTCACAGACCTTAGGCTTTAATAAATCAGCTGAAACAGGTAATTTAGTTTTGCACATGCGACTCATGAGTAATTGAGATGGAGAATAATTGATACGTTTCAGAGGTGTATTGCGGTACTGTAGCAAAGCCTCAAATATATCTTTTCCCTCTTCAACAGCTTTTTTTTACAATTTTTTTACTTGTATCTACGCCTTTTTCGGCTAAGCCATTAGACTGGGGAAAATTTGGGCTTCTTGGCACAATTTTAAAATTCCAATTTTTAGCAAATTCCTGCATTGAAAGACTGTTAAAAGGGATATTGTCACAAACGAAAATGTCTGGACAACCAAACTTTGGAAAAATTGATTTTAATTTTTTTATGACCTCAGTGGCAGATTTATTTTTAATAGAGACAAGCTCTAACCAATTTGAGTATGAGTCATAGACTACTAGACAGCTAGAATTTGCAAAAGAAAAAATATCAGCAGCAACTCTCTCCCATGGCCTTTCCGGAATGTTATAAGGTTTGAGCGGCTCTTTAACATTTTTTCTCGCAAATTTCTCACAAATTTTACACTTTTTCGTAAACATTTCAATATCTTGACACATTAGGGGCCAATAAAAAATTTGTCTTGCTCGTAATTTGGTCTTATCCATTCCAATATGACCCTCATGAAGTTTTTGTAGCATAAGATTACGACAAGTTTGAGGCACGATTAATTTATTATTAAAAAACAAAAGATTGTCGCAAACAAGAAGCTCTTGTCTTATTTTATAGAATGGAAGCACTGAGCACAAAATTTTACTTTTTTCTGGCCAACCATTAGACAAAAAGTTTATAACTAACATTAGGTCTTGGTCTTTATTAGTTGCATCTTTTAAAAGCGATTTTAGCTGATCTGACACAGGTAAGTAATTAACAATAGAGTGAATAGAATATTCTAATTCAGGGACATCGACATCAGGAGTCGATAAGAAAGCTCGGTAAAGTGTATCTGCTATGTATAAATACTTTCCAGGTTTGTATGTCACATTAAGGTCATATTTTAGCAATCTCAAACGTAAACTTTGTAATCTAGGTGTAACAACATATAAGTCTTTCTTGAAAATTGACACAAGAGGCTTATGGTCACTATGAACAAGAACATTTTGTACACCATAAATTAAATAATGAAATTTTTTAGATGCAAAATCGATTGCCAACATTTCTTTTTCGATCTGAGCATATTTAACCTCAGATTTAGTTAAGCTTCTGGATGAAAAAGCTATGGGATGCCCACCTTGTAATAAGCATGCCACGAGTCCATCCTTGGAAGCATCAGTCTCAATTTCAATTTTTCTAGAGGGATCAAAAAACGCAAGAACTGGAGCATTGACTAGCAAGTGTTTTAACTGTTTAATGGCATTATCATGTGCCTCGCCCCATTCCACGTTCATCCTTGTCAAATGCCTTAAAGGGGCTGAGACTTTTGACAAGTTGGGAATAAATTTTGCCAAATATTTAGCCATGCCCAGCAGCCTTAAAATGTAATTTTTTTGCTCTGGCTTGGGCATATCAATTATTGCCTTAATATAAGACTCGCACGGTTCTATTCCCCTTTCTGAAAAGATTTGCCCCATAAACTTTACTTGCTTCGACTTAAATTGAATTTTTTGTTTGTTAAATTTAATGTTAAACTTTTTAGCCCTATCAAGAACCAATTTAAAATTTGCGTCATGCTCCTTCTCACTACTCCCCGTGACTATGACGTCATCAAAATATACCCCCACTCCCTCAATATCTCCAAAAATTTCATAATTAAGTTTTTGGAATACTTCAGGAGCGGACTTGATACCGAAGGGTAACCGCAGAAACTAATACCTACCAAAACGTGTTCCAAAACTACAGAAGTCTGAACTTTCAGGAGTAATTTTGACCTGAAAGTACCCATCCTTCATGTCCAATACAGTAAAACATGACTTTTTGGACAGCTTACTTGCTATTTCTTCCACAGTTGGAATAAGAAAGTGCTCTCTTTTTATTGCCTCATTTATTTATTTGGGATCTAAACAGAGCCTAAGATCGCCATTTTTCTTTTCCACAATAACGAGTGGATTAAGCCACTCTGTCGGCTTATCAACCTTAGCAATAATCCCTTCTTCTTCCAATTGTTCCAACCCTGGAATGCAGTGCTTGAGGGATGCGCCGAATGGGTTGCACATGAGGGACAGCTTCCGGCTTTAAAATAATTTTATGGGCCCTTGGAAACTCCCCCAGCCCTCCAAAAACCATATCATAGTTTTTGAGCACATCAGATTTACTTAAAGTTATCTTTCCTTTTACTGAGTTAACCCGTTTTATCAAATCAAGATCAATGCACCCACTTAAACCCAAAAGAGGCATCTGACCTTCTTTGTCAACCACTACAAAAGAAATTATTGCCTGCTTATCCCTCACTCTGCATTTCAGTCTAATCTCGCCTACTGGTTTTATCCTAAAATTATTATTGCCATACGCTACAAGAGTAACATTACTTTTTTTTATACTACTAAACAAATTTTCATTTAAACATTGAAGTGGAAGGACACTGACTTCAGCACCAGTATCGAGCTTGAAATTTATGCTGGTACCTTCGACTTCAATATTTTTAAGCCACATTTTTGTATTAGGTGATTCACCTGCGTTCAGCACACCAATTTGCGTTTCAATTGAACTGACAAAAAACTCTTCACCCTCACTATCACTTCCTTGGGTTAATTCATGCACTCGTTCCTTTTTTCTTGGCTCTCCTCTACCTCCTTGACGACATACAACTGCAAAATGGTTTTTCCGCAAGCACTTCTTGCAATTTTTGCCAAAGGCTGGACACCTGCCCTTTACATGCCTCGACCCACAATACATGCAGTCTTTCTTGTCCATCATTGGAGCCTCCGACTTCTTAGCATCACATCTCTTCTTGTTAATACTATGGACTGATGCCATACTCTGCTCTGACCCATCCAAAACCTTGGATTGTGATCGACTTGCCTCCACAGCCCTACAAAAGCTTATAGCCTTATTGAAAGTAAGATTAGACTCACGTAACAGTTTCTCCTGGACCTCCTTGCTTAAAGAACCAATCACAATTCTATCCCGTATCATGTCCTCTGGGTCTTTGTACTTGGTGTTTTTAATGCCTTTTCTTAGCTCAGTCAGAAAAGAATCAAAGCTCTGTCCTTCCTTCTGCACAATACTGTTAAAAAGAAACCTCTCAAAAATTACATTTTGCTTGGGCGCACAGTAATTTTCAAATTCAGCCAGCACCAACGCCAAAGTAGCCTTTTTAGCATCATCAAAACTATTAAATAACTCCAGGGCCTCATCACCTAAAATATTCTGAAATACCGCCAATTTTTTCTTGTCCTCCTTGTCACTCAGATCAGTTGCCACCATAAAATTCTCAAACTTTTGCTTAAAAAGTCGCCAATTTTCAGACACATTTCCTTCCAATCTCAACGGTTCAGGTGGTCTAAACATCAATTCCGCCATTTTCCAAGTGGTGTTTTTGCCGTATGCCGGCCGGTTGCTCCAAAAAACGCTTTGTTTTTACCTTAAACTACAAGCCGCCGCGAAATCCACACTAATTCCAGTTGACCTGACACCATGTATTATTGTGTACTCACAATAAAAGTCCGTGGGTTTCATCAACATCTTTATTAGGCCATATAATTACACAACAGCAACAGGTTAATTACTCCCGACCGCCATACTATTAAATCCATGACCAACATCATTGCCCGCAGGGGGCAGCACACTTCAGAACTGCAAAACTAGGCCTACTATAACAATAGCTAGGCCAGATATTAATAGTATTATTATACTAAAGGCCGGGATACCCATTATAATAATACATCGAGCATTAGAGAAAAGCCTACTTTCACAGGTGAAGTTTTTCAGATCTTCCATTTTCTGCGATTGCAGGCTGTAATTCTACCTCTGTAATGAACGCCGATTTCACTCTTCTATGTACTTACTGTATTTTCGGCCTTTGCTTCAACTTTCGTTCATTTTCTGAAACCAGGTTCGCATTACCAGTGTGTTGACACCCTATTTTGTTGAAAATAATTTACCTAGACAACATGGGCAACAACTCCTATTTCTCTACCTAGTAGTCAATAACTTCATTCCACTTTCCAGTACTCAAATCTAACCTTAGTTATAATTAAATGAGCGTAGGCCAAATTACTTTCCGATTAAAATAATAATTGAGATTTCGAATTTCAAGGGAGCACTCATTTTAAAGGGAGCATTTTTATATTTAATCAGTGGTTGGTTCAAATTTGTTCAGATAATTTCTGATATGACCTAGGTCTAAAAGTTCGCCAGACAATCAGTTGTAGCACAATAAAAAGAAAATTTCATTAGCATAACACTTAACCCGCTGGGTTTTACTTTGTATCAAACTTTCCTTGGAGCTTAAATTCTATCTGAGAATATGATAATTACAGGCTAGCCAGTCAATCAGTTATGGCATAATAAAAAGAAAATTTCATTAGCATTAATACTTAACCTCAGTGATTTACTTTGTATCAAACTTTCCATGGAGTTTAAAACCTATCTGAGAATATGATAATTAAAGGCTAGCCAGTCAATCAGTTAGGGCTTAATAAAAAGAAAATTCATTAGCATTAATACTTAACCGCAGTGATTTACTTGATATCAAACTTTCCATGGAGCTTAATTTCAATCAAAGACTATGGTAAAAACAAATTCTACATTCCCTAATAAATAAAATACAGAGTGACGCTAGCACTGAATTGTTTTAATGGGATACTCATAAAATTCTCGAAGACATACAACAATAAATGTTCTAAATATACAGGCACCCTAAGCATTATGATTTAAACCTAAACTTACTGTCTAGGACTTAATGTTAATCCGGAACCTGTTATCCTAGCCTCAATAGCTTTTAGACCACCTTCTTTCTCGACGAGTGACGAATTTCAAACAACATTTTTTTACATTACTTTTTGAGCCGACGAAATGAATTTATTTATTTAACTTCCACGAGTCTCTAGTACTTCGAGACACTATTTACGGTTTGGTCAATACTGTAACCATTTGGACAGAGTAACAGACTTGAAAAATAAATTTATACTAAAAATTTCCCGAGTCCCAGTCGGACAGCAAAACGTTCTAAGACGCGTGAAGTTTATTTTATGATTGTCGTTTCAGAGTTCCCCATTTTTTCGAGCAGGGGGACGTGCTACGCGTGAAGATTAATTTCATACTATGCCCAGAGAATTTTTCGCTTTTATACCAACTTTTTCGACTTGTTTTCTCCTAGAAAAATCTGGATTCTGCATCTGCAGCTATTAAATGTTATTACTAAGAGCACTTAATATTTTGCCGAAAATTTTAATATGGCAATTAGCGTTTTAACATGTTTTGTAAATTCCAATCCCGCCGAGTGTTCCAAATTTTAATTTTTTAATTACCCTATTAAAATTGGGTACATGCTTTTTAAATTCCAAACTTAATTACCCTATTAAAATTAGCTCCTACATGTTTTTGAAATACCAATCTAGACCAAATTAAGGTAATTAAAATTGAAGAACCTGACTTTCGCATTTCGTTTCAATTGGCTTTGTTCTGGGAATATTTTTAATAGAAACGCCCCCTGGCCAATGGTTTCTTTTTGGAACAAAGTTTGGGGGAACCTGCGTGGGAACGTTCGACAGCGGATGATATTCTTTCTAGTTAGTTCATCTAGTTTCGCGTTAGAGCTCTTTCATACGATCCGTTTTTTCAACGGGCCGGAGAACTGACGGACCGGATCAAACCTTTCACACCGATGAAAGGACGTTGGTAAATGTGAACGGTTGCATGCAAAACAATATGTTTCTGGGATATCCGTCAACTTTACCGGTCCGTCAGTTCTCCAGCCCGTTGAAAAAACAGATCGTATGAAAGAGCTCTTATACTGCCGAACAGAAGTATAAGTCAACCGCGATTTAAGCCGGATCTCGAATCTTGTGAAGTTAAACACCAAGCCGTTTATTTGGAATATATTCCAATAGTAAGTTATTTTATTTTAATAAGTCTTATGATAGCTGCTTTTGTCGTACACTTTTCTTAGGCAAAAATGATTTACTTTTGGCATTACTTCTTGAAAGTTGGATTTTAATTT
Source organism: Pissodes strobi (assembly GCA_016904865.1). Lineage (NCBI taxonomy): Eukaryota > Metazoa > Arthropoda > Insecta > Coleoptera > Curculionidae > Pissodes > Pissodes strobi. The sequence goes on along the minus strand of MU185274.1, from coordinate 21,149 downwards.
GAATTTTGTTTAATAAAATAAAATTATTATTTTATTTGAACGTTCTCTCTTGGCGATTTAATTCGAAACTTAATTTATTTTATTTATTGGTGAGCTAGCTCAATCCTAATTTATTTTTGAAACAATTAAAAATAATTTTAAAAACAATTGAAACAATTTAAACTAAATCAGGTGCTAGTCCTCGGCTATCACACCTCCTTTATTTTTGGTATTAGCAAAACAACCGCTTGGAATATTTTTTTTGGCAAATTTCCATCTTTTGAAAAATCTTGGTGTTGGAGACTTAACATCGGGTAAATTATGTGGTAGCTCCACGGAAAGTTGCGATCAACTACGCCTTGAACTCTTTTTAAAAAGGTAAACCTTCTCAGGTACTAGCTCACACACTTGGCGTTTTAATGTTTCATAGAAGATGTGCACACTTCCAAAGCTTGGTGTGGAGGCAATCTTTCGTTCCAACATATGATTTGCCATGGGATGGGAATTGTGTGGCGGTCCGTTACAGCCTATATTAATGTTTTGCCCCCAATTCCAAAATATTGGGAAGCCATTATTTTCTGCAGCTGTAAGAATGGTTTTTCAAGCAATTGTTCATGTGGATCAAATGCATGAATATTTATAAATGTAGTATTAATCCGAAAAAGAACCGTTTAAATAAAACTGATGATGTTATTGATGATGAATAACTTGTGAGATTATTAATACATACACTACACAGAATAATATAAATTATGTTATATGTTAACCCTTTGTTTAACCAAAGAAAGTTTTTTTTAATAACTTATTTTTTTTGGAATAGCAATATTTTGATTTTTTTCGAACTTCACAATGCCGCGGCCGTGCCTAAACAGATACTAAATTTCTCGTCGGGTTATATTTCATTGATTAGGGTTATAATCTATCTTTATCTATTTTTCGAATAACTACTTTTCCACGACGTTGTAGTAAGTCCTCCTCCTCAGTCCGTTACCCTACGCAAGGATATGGTGACGTCATGATGCTTGCTTGACTGTGATTGACCATTCATCTCTATATTGTGCTTTGTGAGATGTTTCCGGGAGGGATAGCCCTGTGATTTTTTAAATTTGATCAGACCATCGTGAAGGAGATCTGCCTCTTGATTTTCTCCTTCTAGTGATATGACCAAAGTACCTCAGAATGTTTCTGTTTATTATTGTACTGAGTCTGGTATTAATATTTAGTTCTTGGAGCACAGACTCATTTGTGCGATGTGCTGTCCATGGTATTCGCAAGATCCTCCTGTATACCCACATCTCAAAGGCGTTGATTCTGTTAGCGTCAGCTTTCTTAATAGTCCACGTTTCAGAAGCATATGTTGCAACAGGGAAGATCAATGTGGATGCAAGGCGAAGTTTCGTAGCTTTAGTTATATCGGTGTCTTTCCAGATTTTCGTCAGTTTAGCTGTTGCTGACCTAGCCATCATTAGTCGTCGTCTTATTTCTTCTTCACATCCGCCATTATTTGTTATTATCGATCCTAGGTAGTTGAACATTTTGACTACTTCATATCCCGCTATGCTTCTGACTTCTGCTTGGTTATTTCTAGCTCGGTCAATTATCAAAACTTTTGTTTTTTTGGCATTGACTGTTAGTCCGTATTGTTGACTTACGTTGTTGAGTTTCTGCATTATCTCTTCTAGTTCTCTATGGGATGTAGCTAATATCGGGGTGTCGTCTGCGTATCTTAAGTTATTATTTTACGTCCTCCCACTGCTATTCCTCCAGCCCAGTCATCGAAAACTGTTCGCATGATATGCTCACTATATATATTAAATAGTAGTGGTGACCATACACATCCTTGGTGAACTCCTGCACCCAACTTAAACCTATCAGAGTAGGTATTATTTATTCGTACTGTAGTCATGTTGTTTCCATACAGTTGTTTTAAGAGCCAAATCAGATGGTATGGGACGCCCATTTCTTGGAGTATTTCCCACATTTTCTGCCAGTTTACGCAGTCGAATGCTTTAGAATAGTTTACGAAGCATAAGTAAGTTTCCACATTAAATTCGCGTGTTTTTTCGACAATTTGACGGACATGTAAGATTTGTCACGGGTTCCTCTTCCAGGGACAAACCCAGATTGTTCTTCCGAAATTTGGGGTAGCAGAAACACTTTTAGCCTTTCATTGATGACACTAAGGAGAACTTTACTTGCATGTGATATTAGAGCGATTGTTCTGTAATTGCTACAATCTGTTGGGGTTCCTTTTTTATAGATTGGATCGGATTTACACCAATCAGATGGTCATTTTCCCCTATTCCATATTTCTTCACATATTGTGTGAATAACATTTATTCCGTCTTCCCCCATACCTTTTATGGTTTCAGCTGTTATTTGATCTTCTCCACCTGATTTTCCTAGTTTCAGTCTTTTTATGGCAGCTACTACTTCGCTTCTGAGAATATTTGGTTCTTTCTCCCAATCTGTGATTTCCTCAATTTCGTCTTCAGGGTTAGTATCCGAGTATAGACGTTCGCAGTAGTTTTTCCATGTTTCCGCTATCTCTTAGAGATTTGTTATGATGTTGCCTTTTTCATCTTTAATTATCTGTGTTTGTGCCCTGAATTCCCTAGTTAGATATTTTACTTTATTGAATAGTTCTTTAGGTTCCTGACCATCAGCGTGTTCTTGTATTTCGTTGCATATGGCATTTATGTGTTTATTTTTATCTCTTCTACAGAGATGTTTTATTTGTGTATTTAGTTCTGCGATCCGTTGACTTTTATCTGTGAGGTTTTTTATACAGCTCTTTAACTCTCTCCGTTCCTCTACTAGCTCCATTGTTTCGTTCGTCATCCAGTGTTTCCGTGTCTTTACTGTTTTTTTGGGATTCGAAGAATCTAACGCCATGAGAATCCATTGTTTTGTGTTGGTCCAAGTTTTATCTGGATCTCCTGTAGCCTCTGGTGTCTTGCTATTCTTTAGAGCCAATTGGAATTTGCTTAGGTCTTTAGGTACTTTTCTGTTTTCGCTTGTTGTTTTTGTCGTTCTATAACAATTCAAACAAAATTCAATCATTTGTGGAGCCAAAGGCAATCAATTCCAGGGTAAGAATGAATCCTCCACAACAATATAGAACATATTTACTTCATTTTGAATTCTGCTCTTAGTAGTTTGTGATCTGACCCGCATTTAGCGCTAGGCTTGATTTCTTGCAGTTTTCCATCTCTTGTTCACCAAAACATAATCAATTTGATTTTTGTACCTTCCACCCGGCGACGTCCATGTCGATAGTCTCCTGGAGTGTTTCTTAAAATTTGTGTTTGTGATTGTAAATTCATGATCCAAAGCGATCAAGCGTTCTTCTCTTACATTACGTTCGCCGAGTCCATATTTACCTACAGTTTCCCGTAAGTTATCATCGTTGATTGTCTCGCCGACCTTTGCGTTCCAGTCCCCCGTAACCATGACAACATGTTTCTTTGGAATCTTCGAGATAGTGTCTTCCAGTATTTTATATATTTCCTCTACTTCTTCATCTTCGGCATCGGCTGTAGGCATGTAGACTTGGAATATGTGCAGTTTGGTGTCGGTGTTGTAGTAAGTACATGGTCGCAAATCTATCATTTCCCAGATTTATAGGTATAACTTGTAGGCATAAAAATATGTATTTTAAATAAAATTTGTAGTAGTAAAATATGCGTAACGGCAAAACAAGGAAAAAGAGGGATTTTATCATTAAAACTAAATTAAGTGAGTTTTGCCTACCCCATAGCACGCCTATGGAATATTTTTAACAATGCTAGTACTTCTATGTATTTTTTTTTGCTCAACAAATTTGCTCTCTTGAACTTTTTCTATATCTAGCTCCGTTTTCAAGTTATACGTAGTTTTTTGGAAGAAAACTATCAAAATAGCCGCCATTTTGAAAATATTAGACTTATTTCACAAAAATCAGCTGGACAACAGGCATATTCGTATTCAGCGCCCCAAAATCCATAGGAACAGATATGTTGCCCACTTTTCCGCAAAAATGCTTGTAAGCAGATATCTTGAAATCGTGTCCTGTCTATCAGGGTGTAAATAGCACAAGTGCTAGTTTATCGGCCTCATTCTTTAAAAAGCGTATAAATGAAGTGGAGAAAAAGACATTAATTTAGCATTTGGTGTTGCACATAAGCGATTAAATTGCTTTAAGAAAAAATTGTATTTTAAAGAATCTCTTTTGCCCTGTATTAGATGACTGTAATTGTCTTGTTCCGGAGCGGGGTTAAATCCTGTGAAGCTCTCATAAATGCAATATTTTACAAACATATATTCAAGAAGAAGAAATTATGCAATATTTTACATTATTACTCTCCACTGTTTGAGTGTCTAATATCTAGTTTTTGGTAACTTTACCAAGGACATAGCTATCATAGAAACTACTGTTGGCAAATTTGCCTGGAATTGGATATATCTATCTAACCTCTAAGCCTGAAATATGAACCAACATTGACATTATCTGATAGTGTATGCTTGTTAATACTTATATCTATATTATACTTATAATTCTGTACGGAGTTTCCGCTGATATTGGTCCGTTACGTTTAATGATATCCATGTGATCAATATCAGATATTAATAGCCTCACAGCAATATTTTAGCATGTCATGATTTTCCAGTGATAAATATCATTTAATTATTACTTAATTTTATTTAAGGTACGGCGTTCCTAAATATCGACGTGTTGATGCTGATTCTTCAGATTCAGTCGATTTAATTCAACAATATGAAAACGAATTTCCTGAAGATCCAAAGCTGAACTTACCATCTAGGGTTGCGCTTTCCAGAGATGATGAAGATACGCATGATTTTCGCGAAGAAGAAATGTATCCCCTCATTAAATTACTGAATCAATTACAGGTAAGTTATTCACTGACTTAATGACCAATTGCCTAATATGCAAATAGTACATTTATAATTCTTTATCGTTTACGTGTCGACATGTGTTTGAGTAGGTGGATGTGAGCCGGCTAATGTCAGTCTCGTAGCAGTTTTATATTATTCGTTTTTAATGTACTTTTTGCAGCTAAGTAATAATAACAATAATAAATGTTTTACTTATAATATTTAGCAAATTATTGCAACATTTTTTTATTACACAAATATAATTACAGTTATTATTGAAAAATCTAAATATAATGACAAATAAAAATTAAATCTAAAATTAAACTAAATCAGATTACAAAACAAAATTACATAAAAAACAGCAAAGAAGAGAGTATGCAAGCGAAAAGACGAAAGGAAAAAAGAGTAAGGACAAAATTTGAAAATAGCAGAGCTTTAATGTTATAGGCGCTTGGAGAGAATAAGCTCGCTTATCCTTTTACTACAGAAAACACCAATACTTGGAGACAGTCTAATATCAGAGGTCAAGGAATTGAATAGATTAACCGCCACTCTACCTAAAACTCACAGTGGTGCTTCGAAACGCTATACAAATCCCTATATCGCGTTTGCGGACAATGCAAGATCACGCTGCGCAGGGTTAGTGATGAAATATGTGCCCAATATCTTACATCAGAATCAACAATCATAACCATTACTTTGAGAAAGAATTCAAGAATGAATAACGAACTAGAATTCATATCTTTAGTTGACAGGGATCGCTCGTGCAGAGTTGAATAGAGAATTTTGCCGAACTTAATTTGGCCCCACTTTATTACTAAAAAGGCAGTATTTCTATAGACTTTCAGAAAGTGTTGAAAGTTAAAAAAAAATGATACGCTACAAAACTCTATTTTTTGGAAAAGTTCTGTCGAATCGTATATTTGGAATCAATGATTTATCCCTCACAGAAAGCTATTTTTCTTTACAGTTAATAAAGATTTTTTTTTGTGACGGAGAATGATTCATTTGTTTTTGTTCATAAGAGCACAGCGACATTAGCCCAAACCATGACACCGCGATTTCCAAATTTATGAATTGGCTGTATATATGTTGGCAAATTCCAGACCATTATAGTTTTTATGTCAAATATTATGCAAGCATTTGTAAATGAAATATTGTCAATTTAATTTCATTGTACTAAACAAGTCTTTGACGTCGATGATCCCTGGGAATACTAAAACTTGCTGGTTGGGTAGGGACTTTAATACCTTCGTTAATGCTTAAAAGTAACACTTACTTGAGTGCTTCTGTTATAGCCGAACTTATTATGGTGTAATAACATATTTATTTTTATTATACGTCTCACTCGATTCTTCTAAGACTACAATAACATTGATCCAAGTTTGAACCTTTCGCTATTACTCTATTTTTCAGATTTCCCCAAGAGAAGTCGAACAGTATCTTAGTCCTGCGAATTTCAGAAAGCTATCGAGAATATTAGAACGGTTTGGAGAAAGTACTGATAATGAACCACCCAGCGAAGTTATAATCAATGAACTACTGACTGCAAAAGCCAAGAATGGGCTGCAAGGTATGTAAACAATTTATTTAGAATGGTTTTGGGCATTAATGGGTTAAACAAAAGTATTTATAAATCCAACGTGGGTTCCAAATATGATTTAAAAAATATGACATTTCGTTTAACAGTTTAACCTTATGTTGGTTGGAATTTCCGGTAGAATTAGGGATAAGCTAGAGGAAAATAAACTATTTTATTCAAAGAGGGCATGAAACAAAAACAAATTTAATTCCAGTTTTTTTTTATCTCATTTCTTTCGTAAAAAAGTTGCACAGCCACCGTGGAACATGTAATGTAATATATGTAATCATATCCATTAGATCCCAGTGAATAAGAATATATTAATTTCTATTTACTCATACATTTTATCATGCCGGCAAGTATCGCGTGAGATTTAACGAGATTTACCTCTAATTAAGTATAAATACAAACTTCACAAGTTGAAAACGTCATTATTATTACAGGAGGTGAAATTGATGGGTATATGCTTTCTCACCCGCGTTTTTAGCATGATTTCTGAAAGATTAATTTATTATCTTCAGATGACTTTGGACGTGAGGACAAATTTACTTCAATCTATGATATGCCAGACCGATTTAGATCTGGATGGGAATCAAGGAATAGTGTACCATCGGACGACGAATTGCCAGAACCCAGAATCTATTTTGGCGAAGGTAAGATATAGATTGTGCTGACAGATAGAGTTAGGCAAATATGCAGTTGAAAATGCAGTACATAAATATGCGACATTTTTGTCAATAATATGCACATAAAACTGAAAATATGCAAAAATATACATAGCAAAATTTTGATAATTTGCATTTGCTTAATTCATGTAAAAATTATAATAAATTATAATAAAATAATTTTATTAATTACTCTATTTATTACATTATTGCATAATAATAGTAATAATTATATTATTATTAATATTAAATAGGTAATAAATTTATACACCTATATATAAATATTGGAATTATGCATTATTGAAACTATTTATAATTAAATATTTTTCGAAATTTTGAAAGGATGTAAGAGGACAATTTTTTAAATTTGTTAAAGTATCTGGTTCCATGTTCAGATTTATTGAAAACTTTCCATTCAAAACAATGGCTACTTTGACCATGGTTTTGAACACAACTGTGCCTTTTACGTTTTTGCATGAAGTGAAGTTATCTATTAAGTCAATACTCTCTGTAAGCAGCATTTGCACTTTTTCTAATTTAGTAATTGTATCTGGCACGAAACCATAATTTGTTTTTAGAAATGAAACTTGCTGTTGAAGGAGCTTATTTTCAAAAATTTGTTTCGCAAAGTAAAGGGCCCGAGTATCATCGTTCAAGGTTTACAATTTTTAGTTCGGCAAAATGAGCTGCATAAAAAGTACACCTTCTAGCCAAGCTCCCCATCTAGTTAAAACTGGCTGTGGTGGAAGTGGAACATTAGGTAGCCTTTCTCTCTATAGCTGGATTCTTAGTGGCGATTTCATATGGTATTGGCAAGGAGTCAAATAAAACAAGAAGCAAAATTTTTCTTATGTCGACTCTTCGACCATTCTAAGATGATGCTCAGGACGTTGCAATAAGAAATACCTATTTTAAATTACAAATAATAAGATGCTTTATTGTCAAAAAATTTTACAATTTGTAGACAAAGCTAGAGCTAGAGTACAAATTATACAAAACATATAAAAACACAAATAGAAACATACAATGAAAATAAAAAGAACACCCTAACTATACAAAACTTTATACAATTGTGCAAATTGTACGTGGTCAAAATATTATATAAAATATTAAACATAAAAATTATTAACCATTTAAACATTAAATACTAAACACTTAACACCAAGTTTGATGTGTGTTAAGTCAACTTCAATGTAGTCGAAATATGTAGACTGAAAGTGTAAGGCAAACACCTCAGTTACCTCTTGAGAGCCATCAAGTATTCGGCTGTTTCAAGACATCACGGCTGGAAGGTTATATTAATCATTTATATTGTTGATAAATGACCAGAAGTGCTTAAAGTTTTCAGGGATTAGATGTTCTGCATCGATAAGATATAGGAGGTAGCATATATCAGTTCGAACCTTAACCTCACGACGAACAGCAGCATAGTCGCTACCAAGACCAGACTTCATCATGGATCTTTCTTAAAAATCGTTCCTCCGAGAAATGCATTTACGAGAGTAATTTAGCAGATGACCTCGACGCTTCAAAATTTTAGTGAATAAAAGAAACGAAGCATGCTGACCGTTGCTTGGATACCTCAACAATCGGTACATAACCTGCACCGTAAGCGGAGGTTTGTTATCACCGTATGCCATATATAAAGCCGAACATCTATCTATACGACCCTTGGACAGAAAGGGTCCCGAAAGGCACAGGATACAAAAGAACTAAGTCGGGTTAGCTTGACATTGAAGTTTATGATGATTGCTTTATGTCGATAGTGCTTCCATACTCAAAAAATTTGGGGCTAATTCCAAAAGCAGTTTTAGGGAACAACCTTTCAAACCAGCTCTCCCTAAATATAATTAAAAAATGCCAGGAAAATAATATTAAGTTTAACCTCTTAGCTGCGAACAGCACACACTTATTTGTTGACGAGTCATTTTTATACCATTAAGAGCTGTCCGATGGTAACAACTACTAAAATAGAAACTGATTAATAAGTATCCTATTCCCAAGATGGAGTCTCTTTGAAACAAACCCTGAATGGTTTAAACCACAATCAATTAGAAATAATAAAATCGGCTGGACATATTCCGCTAGATAATGAACGAGTGTTAAAAAGGCTTCCTGGACCAAAAATAAATTTAGATGAGTCAGCAGAGTCAGTATTAACTACAGCTTTGCAAAATCAGCACAAAACCATGCAGTACGGTCCCAGATAACCCAAAACTGATGCGTAAGCGGCTATTTAAATGCGTGCAACCAACTTCGCAGCGAATGACCCATGGTCGTAGATGGCTTGAACAGGTTTTGGCTATCTACAGTTTAGTGCGGGCCCGTATGGAAAAAAGCGTTCTAAGTCGCAACACAACCACAAGCGGAATAGTACGGAGTCATATTCAATCATATTTTTTAAATTAAATTATAAAATTAGTTTTTCTACAGCCGCGCGCAAAATAACTAATTACTAAATTCAAATGAAATCGCAAAATCGACGAATGCCGTGGATCTCTATTTTGCGCTCTAGCGCGAACATGGAAAAGAAAATTCTCACTTTTTCCGTCGAGTGTGCTATGAATGGTCATGGAAACCGAAGATAAATAAATGACAGTCGTACGTTTATTACAGTTTGTTGCTGGCACTCCTGTTTTAAATGAATCGCTGATTGTAGAAAGGGGACAAGTCCACAATTTCACGAAAATCAGTTATTGGCAACATCGTTATCCTTACACGTAGCCGCATGTTTTCTGTGAAAATGAGACATGTCCCATCTATTCTAAGCCGGATGAAATGATGCATTCGAAAAATAGTTAAGAGCAGAAAGGAGTCATGTCCTTGACATGACCCCTTTCTACCCGAATTAGGCGTTTGCATTATGTGTTATTATTTTGTTCGCTCTCTTGCAATTGGTTATTGTTGTCGCGTGATGTTCCTTTTTTAAGCGGACTTTGGTATTCACAATATGCGTGATGATACCATGACAAGTTACGTGTATCATGAGGGTATTGCAAGGAAATCACCAGATGACGTAATTTCGTTCTTGGTAAACTACCTTCAGACCTTTGTCCCTTCTTCGGCTGAGGAAATACACCTATTCTGCGACAATTGTGGGGGACAGAACCAGAACCACGCCTTGATAAGAACGGTCATGGCATTGGTCGAATTAAAGGTTTTTAAGAAAATTAAAGTTTTCTTTCCTTTGAGAGGTCACTCTTACCTGCCCTGTGATCGAGATTTTAGACTAATAAAGAAAAAAATTAAAAATATTGACAGGATGTACCGACTTGATGAGTATATTAATGTGGTGGTAAATTCTTCTAATATTGATGGAAAATTCAGGGTAATGATAGTGAACTGTTCAATGATATACAATTATCAGCAATGGTTTCCCACCTATTACGTCAAAAATACTACTTCAATTGAATCAAGAGGATTGCCCGTCAAAGATAGGAAAAAATTTTTGATATCTTCGTACCATTATTTTGAGTATTCCGACCGACGTCCTGGCACTATTGTGACTTCAGAATTCATTAGTACCTTTGTCGTTTCTCACTTCCTCTTGAGGAGGCATAATGATTCTCAACCCCTCCAAATGCCCTCCACGAAATTATACCAAAATAAAAATTCCATAAATATCGCGAAGATGGAGGACCTGAAGAAACTGAAGCCTTTTATTCCAGAAGAAAAATTAAATCCCTTTTGTAATGATCTGTATGAGTGCCCTACAATATAAAATAATATAAAAAATGTTAATTCAAGAATTTCAATACTTGTATACTGTTTTATACAGTCGTTTACATTTATATAATATACAGGGTTGAATGAAAGTTTTAATTGTTGTTATTTATTCCTGTTACCGAAAACAAAATTTTGTTAAGTGAAAAAACGAGACATGTCCACAATCCAAAAATGGCCGCCATGGCCATAACCTAAATATGATTTTCACTAAACTCTCATATATATGCTTTATAGATAACCCGGATAATGTTATGTATTTGTTTCAGGTTTTTGTGTATTTTATCTAGTTAAAACAGTTTTTTCTCTCTCCTGTAAAATTCAGTTTTTGTGACATGACCCCTTTCTACAATCAGCGATTCAAATATGCCCGAAGCAGCGAATATTAACTACGATAAGAAGATTCAGTCTCCGCGGCGGCACGTCAACGGTTTGTCTCCTTCCCCGCGCGAAAACTAGCATGATACTGGCATGTGACCTTTGGACCCGGCGCACACTGGTCGAATTTCTAGGAAAGCTGGCCATAATAAGGTTTACCAGAAATAAGACATAAAAGTTATTAAGTATTACACGTTTAATATATCGTGTTTTAGACAAATAATTGTTGAATTTTTTGCTCATCATCTATATTTATATATAGGGAGTATCAATTATCACTAACGATAAAAATCATGTATAAAAATCATTTGTATGTTCTTAAATCGTTTTAAAAAATGATTTTGAAAATTAAGGGCTCCTTCGTTGTAAAAAAAGGGTTTTAAATTTTTAATTCGATGATCCAAATTTTATTTTTGCAACGGTTAATTCAGGAGTCTCACGAGCAAAATGAATGTTAAGCGGACGACAGAAACGCGTTGATGAGGGCCTGCAATTTTGCCATACATGTATTTCAGAGTTATCGCTATTTTTAAAAATTAATCTAATAGGGACAAAACTGGTAAAAAATATAGAAGCATCAGTGCAGCTGTTGTTCAAAAACACTTGCTTATATTCTGACTATCCCAAGGTAATACCAAAGCCATATTTACAAATTAAAACTAAATTATAAATTTTTATCTGCTGATTCAGCCAAAGTATTTATTACCTCTTTTTATAATAACATCAGTCTTGCATCAGCAATAATGATTCTACCGAAATTTCAGCTTCAGTTTCACTTACTACAATATTATGGGATTAGGGGTGGGCGACAATAATCGATTATTCGATTCACTTTTAAGAAATTACCGATTAATCGACTTATCGAATAATATTTCAGAAAATATCGATAATCGATTATTTCGATTAATCGATTATTCAGTTATTTGCTAAAATATTAAGCGTTTAATCGATAATTCAATTTCTTGCCCACCCGTACCGATGACTTTACAACAGATATAGCTTTTAAAATTCCAATTTAATAATGCGTTGCGTTAAGGCTAATTTAAATGACATTTGAAAATACTTTCAGTACAACATATGAAGCAAAAAAAAACAGAGAAACGTAAATGCTCAAACAAGACAGCAGCAGGGAAAACTGCGCACGTTACAAATTTAGCCAATAAGGGATCCTCATTTCGACGCGCCATTTTCTGATAATCTGGCTTCAGTTGTTGCACAACTAGGTATAACACCAACACATAACCTCAACGGAGTGTTAGCACGTTAGCAGTATAGTACATCAGTCTTTATCTTTTTATTATGTATTTGGGCAAAACTATATGATAAGAAGGATCACTCTCCGCGGCGGCATGTCAACGGTGTGTCTCCTTCCCCGCGCGAACACTAGCAGAATATCGGCAGGCCATGATACAAATAAAACAATCATGTTGGCAGGCGACCTTTGACGCGGAGGCCATAGACCAGCTCATCCTTTTGTCAGATTAATTTTCACGCCTAAATTCTATAGTCGAGTCAATATTCGATATAAGATAATATCGCTATTTTTTAGTTGTGTTGTATTACAAAATAGGAATGAAATATACAGTAAAAATATTGTGCAAAACCTTTAACCAATTTTAAAATCACCCAAAACGCCAAAATTTAATTAAGTATTAAAAGATGGGGCAAATTCGAGCAACATTTTCTTCTTGATGTCTTTTGTCAGAATATTTGTATTCGGAAATATGGTGAAATCATTAACACAAAATCAAAATCTTTTAAATATTAGTTATTACATACCTTGAGTATTGTTATCAATAATAACTAATTAAAAACGTTAACAGATTTTTGAAACAGCCAGTTGAATACAAGCTTTATCAAAATATTTATTTGGTGATAATAATAAAAAAAAACCATAACGTAAGTTTGACAGGGCGCTGCAAACAATTCAGAAGATATCAATTGTGTTTTTCCAAAGCCAAATAGAGTATTAGAGTGCTATAAATAATTTCGTCATAAATTTGATTAAATATACCGCAAACGAAAATATCGTTTATGGCCAGCTTTTATTTAAATTCAACCTGTGTGCGGCGAAGTTCGCCGATCGTTACCAGGCAACGAAGAAAATAAACGACGATTCCTTTGTAGCGCCAGAGTATAACAAACCAACGAGTAGCGACAGCTGGGGGACCAAATTTTTCTGCGCATGTGCGAAATATGAAGTCCCTCCGTCAAACTGACTTTTGTTGTAGCGCCTCAATTACGAATTCTGATAAGTGCGTTTTAGTTTTCAATTGTGTCGTAATTTCAAAATTTTAAAATTGAATAAATGTATAATCATGCCGGGTATTTCTTGTGCATATCGTGCCTGTTCAATTAGGTCTGGAGATGGAAAATCTTTTTTCAAATTTCCTCTAAAGATTATGACCGGTAAGTACATAGCTACTAACACTAATCCTCAATATAATGGTTGTTGTTTTTTTTATATTGAAATTTAAATTAATTGTGAGTAATTACTCTTGAAGAATAGATACATTTTGATACAGGAGTATTAGTGGTAAAAAAGTACAATTTATAAGTGATAAATTGAATTCCAAAAGACGTTAGGTACATGTAATGTGTATTGCTAGACTGTTCTAAGTTTCAAGTTTTTTTTTTATCCAACAACATATATCTCCACATTCTGCATTGAGCAAAAATTTTCAAAAGTAGAATAATAATGCACCCGTATATTTGCTTAAAAAATGGTCTTTCTTATTTAGAGTATGTTCCTATACAATTTGTTATGCTGTTCTCACATGAAGAATCTTTGGGCAATTTCCAGCAAAATAATTCTAATGTAAAGGAATTCAATTATTCCGGCCTGTATTAGTTTGTAGAAGTTATTTGTTGTAAGGCCTGGGGTTTATGTTTAGTAGACCTGATAATTTTTCATAGTAACCTAAAAAGAGAACGTAACCAACGATTTCTATTTCACGGAAATGGAAAAATAGAATAGAAGAGGAAGAGCGGTTCGGTTTGTGTAATCACAAAATATTTTGTGTGTGTAATGTAAAGAGTTTCTCTCTAGCATAACGTGTCTTTAGTGCGTTTGAATCACATATGTAATATTCTAGTTTGAATCATACCCTAATTTCCAGTAAATCTTCCCGAATCTTCCGAACAACAAATTTGGGTAATATTAAATATTTTGGAGAGATTATGCTTCTGTTTATCAATGTCTGCTACTATTGTATAAAATACAATGAAAAGGAGTTTACTACAAACAAAGGATTAAGGATTTTTTGAAAATAGACAGAAAAACATCATTGTAGGTTGGCCCCCCAATAACAATGAGCTAGTTGGGAATTATGGATATTTAGGCATCAAGTTGGGAACAGTTATTTGTTGCCAAAAAAACTTACCTTAACCAATAATTCCAAAAAAAATAATTAGTATCTTCCTAAACAAAAATTCAGGTTATCGTCAAAAAAGAAATTAACAGAATTGCTATTTGATTCTGTTTCTAAAACATCGTAACTAAATCAGCATAATTTAGTTCTTTTATGTGATAACCCAACCTCATAAGAGACATATTTTCTTGTAAGGTTTTTGTTAACTTTTAATTTGTTTCTGTTTTTTTTTTGTTTTATTTTATTAAATATAATATTTGTTGTACACAAGTATAGCATCCATATAAAGGGTGTCTCAATAAGAACTGACTATTTTGTTATTTGGATACAACGAAAAGCTAATGGAATATTTTGAACTTTATGCCTTTATTGTAAAACTAAAACATGGGAATTAGGTATGAAATATAAAATATCTCAAATGACCACCTCGGCAAGTTCGTAGACGAGTTTATGTCGATAAACTTATAACAAAATTACATCACACTTGACGTTTGGAGGTTTTGCTCTAGGTACTCTAGTTTAGCCAAATGTGTAGATGTCTAATTCAAGTCCACTTACATTTTGATTGCGAATTGTAAAATACATCACATGCACAACTTAGCTGGCATTCCAAAACTGCAATAATATGTACCTTGATGTATATATATTATAAATGCTTCATTTTCTGGGTATAATGACAAGCTTCAAATCTCTACCCCTCCTGTATTGTAATCAAAAATTGCAAAATGACCAAGCTTGTGTTAAATATAATTTTATTAAGTTTTATAAATTACAGTCATCATAGGTAGATCTAACGAAATTTTTCTTTCAGTGCCAAAGTCTGGACAGAAGCTTCTATTAGAAGTGATATACTGGATAAACCATGTTAAACAGATGATGGCATATAGACTATGTGAAGTTCTTTTTGAGGAAATGTATTTTTCTAAGATAACCTCTGCAAGAAAGCACTTCGTATCTGATGCAAGTATTTGGTAAATATCTACAGTGGGTATTTAGGACAAGTCAAGATTCATGGGATGGCTTAGTCCTGCCTTTAGGTGGTAATTTCTTATTTTTGGTTGTACACGTATGTCAAAATTTGTTTACTAAACATTGAAATTAAACATTTTTGTTGCATTTATGCCGAAATCTACGCCGCAAATTTACTTTCAATAACCTATGATTAATAAACGTTGTTAGACTAGTGAAAATTGTTGTCTTTTATTTAAATTAATAATTTAACACCATTGTCTTCATAACTGTGGGTGTGAGGGTTAGAATCCCTTAAGGCAACTCGGGTAAGTAATTAAGTACTCCTAACTTACATCTCCTTAGCCTACTGATAACAGTTACAGAATCAATAAAAACTTTTTGTTTGTTTTCCTCCTCATTTGAATATATATACCCAATACTTTTGTAAATATAACTTATCGTAATTTAAAGAAATGGAGTACTATTAATAATAACAAGAAATTGCTGAAACTAGAAACTAGTACAATAAGAAATGTCTATTTGAGAACCGCTGAAAACGTCGTACAATATTATATTTTTTTACTACCTATCAAAAACCTCTGCTACACCCCTTCAATAGCCTCCAAACCAGGCGGGTGTAAGCTCAACGTGCTTTATTTAGGTTAAAAATTGACACATCAACATGATAAATGAAATCATGAAATACAGGGGTTTATTTTTCTCTCAACGCATTCTCATTAAAGGAAACTAAAAATTTAAATAAAATCCCAAGAAACTATTGAGATTCCTTTATCAATAAATCGTAGAAGAAATATAAGTAATATATATTTTTATAATGAAAGCTTTCAGAAATTATTATCGACAAGGGTGACAGGAAGTAGGAAAAACCACTATATAATAGAAAAGCTTTACGGAATCGGATTCAAATATGAAAAATGAGCAATTTTCCACTTCAAGTTTTTTATGGTGTAGTCGCAGAGTCGTTTCCTTTCGAGCCACTTCATGGTTTAAGCAGATTACAAATATGAAGTCCATCTGTCATCGGCTCTGCCGGAATCGGTCCCTTGAACATCAAAGGTGCCGACGCTTTATGTCGCTACTCGTTGGTTTGTTATACTCTGATAGCGCTCTCTTGCCATTGAGTGGGCCTTCTTGTCGTAGTTAATATTCGCTGCCCGAAGCCCGAATATGATATGTCAAAACTGACAGTCATTTGCAAATTTCAGAATAAGTATAGAGAAAAATGTCCATTTAATTTTAAAAAATGCGGCTGTAGAAAAAGTTCTGTGTTTTTTTGCGAAAGCGCAAAGTAAGATTGCCGTTTTCGAAAGATTAATGCGCTCCGGTACGCGTCGCGCAGTAACATTCTGTCTCAAGCGGCAATCCGTTACTTTGCGCCCTAAATACACAAATAACTATTAAATGTGTTAGTGGCATGCCTGGTTATACGTGCCTATATTCCTGTTGTTCAAACAGAAGCACTGGCGATAAATCTTTTTTCAGGTGCCCTAAAGACCGAGAAAGGTATGTCTTGTGATTTTTACATGTCAAAGCAAGTTATTTATATATTTTTCTGCCCTGAAAATAGACAAAAACACACTAACAACTGCTCTTGAAAACTGGACATTTCAAACATCGTGTGAAAAGTATACTCTGCACACGGCGTGTGCAAAATATACTTTTCACACGTTTGTTCGGGAATTTAGATTAAAGGGCTTCGTCTCCGTTTTAGAGCTTCGCCCTCAGAGGTCCCATTCCAAGATCTCTAAAAAAGGGGGTCCAATTTTAGGGCTTCACCCCCCCCCCCCCAGAAGCCCCCTTTTGCATAACTGTAGAAAATGGGACTCATACCAGGGGCCCCCTTTTAAGACTTGTGGCCCAATTTTAGGGCTTCGCCCCCGGAGGCTTCATTCATAAATCTGTAAAAATTGGGACTTCTGTACTATAGGCCCCATTCTAGGGTTTCGCCCCCTGGGGCCTCATTTTAGGGCTTCGCTCCAAGGAGCCCCCTTTCCAAATGTGTCAAATATGAGGCTCCCACACCGGGGGCCCCATTCAAAAGCTTCGCTCAGCGAGGGCCCCATTTCAGGGCTATGGGCTTCAAGGAGCCCCAATTTAGGGCTTCACCCCCGTATGCTCCCTTTTCCGAATATGTAAAAAATTAGTTTCTCGAGGGAAGGCAAAGCCATAAGAGGAGACCGCCGCGCCGGTGAATGGCGCCTTTTTCCAAACATATGAAAAAAATAGCTCCAAAAATTAAGGGCGAAACCCTAGAATGAGGGACGAAACCCTAAAAGGGCGACCCGGGTAGGGCGTTGTCCCAGCCCTGGCATCTCAATACCTACTCATCAACTAGTTACACAAATTGCTGTAGACTATAAATATTTTAATTTAAAGACAAGATGCTTGATATATTATATTATAATAAATATTATATAATATCAATATTATTTGCAGTCGTAGGAAAAGTATGCAACGAGTGTGAAAAGTGATTTTCACACACTTGTTGCACAATATACTATTCTACCACACTCACAGTGCGTAATACGGCCTGTATGTAGCAGTCGTAGAAAAAGTATAGTGTGCTACACGTGCTGAAAAGACTTTTCACACTCATGAGACTTTATGACACTCGCCTACGGCTCGTGTCACCAAACTGTCTCATTCGTGTGAAATGTCTTATTTTTAGCACTTTTTGCACAATATACCATAATGATACTCACACATATATAAATAAAATTGGTTATTGGTGCGGCCAGTCTTTTGCTAATTGCCAGCCGCAGGTTTAAAACTACTTTGTGCGGGCAATTCAACTCCGCGGATAGACGCGTCATAAAAGGAGGTTCGATATTTCATGCGCTTTCGGATCTGTAGTTGGGTTATCTGGGGTACGGTGATAAGACACTTTTAAAGAGAAAGAATAGTAGAAGCGGGAAAAAGTATAGCAGGACTCAGCAATGAAAAGTCGACTCTAAACCAGGAACAGAAATGTCATTACATGATTTTGAATCTTCAGCGAGGCAAGTTTTTTGATATTGAAAATGAGAATGACATTCAGACTTTGAAGCAGCACGCTCATGAGCAAAATGATGTTTCAATAGAAAATCAAGCTACCATCACCAATATTACAGTGGGTATGTATGATGGAATTTCCCATCATCAATAGGCCCAATAAAATAAGAAACTATGTTGGTGAAGTTGTGGAAATAGTGGAAATCAATTTACCTGCAAGTTTTTACGACCAGTAGGGATGACCAAAACCATATTTGCTTATTCAAATATGGAACACATTGCGGATGTTGAGAAATATCAAATCATCCAAACCCTGGAAAATCCCAATAAGGGAGGCTGGAAAATTTATTTTAGTAGTAGAGTAGCTGTTGATATTTAAAAATTTGTTTTTGTTATTTGTTTTATATAGATAATAGGTATTATGTTCATCAAAACCAAAGAATATTTATGTTAATTTTGTGAATTTTTTTCTAATTGACTAAAATTTATTTTGCTATCATACTAGAAGTTTACTGTTATTGAAGTGAAACTTCTTTAGCGAGGGTAAAGTCAGAAAAAATGCTTATCAAAGTGAAACGCTTATCAAAGTGAAACGCCCCTTTACTTAAGTATGCTCCAATATAGCTGAAATTATCAGGACATGTAGCCATATAGCCGGGGTAAAATGAGGATCGGGACCTCCCGGCCAGGAGAGGGGGAGAAGAAAAAAATTAAATAATTAATTTCGGGAGAACGGGAAGAGGTACGGGGTTGAAATTTTGATGGTAGGTGCGCCTCATGGGGGCTACCTTTGGCCATATGGGGGGACCGGGGCCCTAGGTTAAGGGAGGATAAAAAAAAACGTTTTTTGCAGCTATCTGCAACGGAACTTCGGATCGAAAATATGACAAGCAATGACCCCGTAATACGGGGTCATCAGGGGGGGGGGGGGTGAATTATACCCCCACCTCCCCGGATACCCAAAAATGTTCGAGAAATGGAAAAAAACCTAAAAAATTGTTAATAAAAGTATTATAAAACGAAATAAGAAAAATAATTATAAAAAAAGTTAGAGAAACGCGGTTTTGGCGAAAAAAAGGCGAAAGAGTTCAGGTCCGAGGTCGGGTTTGGCAAAAATGGGAAGAAAAAAATGCTTTATGAAAAAAACAAAATTTTTGAAAAAAATAGGAAAAAATTGAAAAACCGTTAAAAAAATGTTCGGAAAGTTAATAAAAGTATTATAAAACCAAACAAGAAACAGAAATTAATATAAAAAATTGTTCGGAAAGTTAATATGAGTATTATAAAACGAAATAAAGAAAAAAAAATTAAAAAAAAGTTAGAGAAACGCGGTTTTCGGTGAAAAAAAAAGTTGGAAAAAAGGAAAAAAAAAGTGTCGAAACGGGAGGAATTTGAGAAAAAAAGCTTCAAAAAATAAAAACTCAATTCCTTGTATCTCTTACAGAAGTTTCACTTCAGTTGTGTGCTTATAAAGGTGAGGCACATAATTTCTTTTTTAATTTAAAAGCGTCCGAAGATGCCCTTCTACAGTAAAACATACAAGTAAAAATATACAGCCGTTTCAAGTCATCAAACTGAAGAGAAACTTGGAAAACTCAATTTCTTTTTAAATTCGGTGGCTTTCGTAAATTTTAACTATGCAGTTTGTAAATCAATTACTTACTTATTAATACACACTGTCATATTAATATCGACAAAAATGCGTGGGGTTAGTATTTCAAGTAACCCTACTCTTGGTATACGAAATATATACGATTGTAATGTCCTGAAGATGATCTTATAAAGATCGAAACGTCGACATACGAACAATTTGGCTTCGGGTTTTATTTGACGACTTCTTAACAATATACGTTATCTGAATTACGAAGTAGCAAAATATTTTCGCAAAAAATTTTGGACCACGCTTATTGTTAGTCTTTAATCGAATTAGCCTTTACTTGATGGAGATCCATAACTAAGAACCACTTAAATAAGTAAACCACTTAAAGATTTCCACTAATTTTATTTAAACATGACACGTGTTTCGACGGTAACGTCTTTTTCAAATGTGAATAGATACACTAAAATATGCTAAAATTATATAGTTCAGCTGTTGCCGGTAAATTACAAAAAATAATCTTGACCCAGGCGCCTTATGAATAGCAAAGGAAACAAGTTAACAATTTCTAGGAAAGGTTTAATAACGGAGAAAACCCAAAATCAGTTTGTTCGTTAAGTAATATATTCAATTTTTTATATTTATTGATTTCCATAATTTCTAACAGATTTAATTTTTTACCTTTATTTTCAATATGTAAAACATTGAAATCATTATTGAAAATGTGATTTTCATTAATTAAATGACAAGCATAGTTAGAAGTATCCTTGCCATTAATGAAACAAGACTGGTGTTCTTTAATTCTCTTTTCAAAAGGTCTACCAGTTTGACCAATATATACTTTGGAACACGAACCACAATTTAATTTATAGACACCATTATTCTTACTTTTAGGTGTAGGGGATTTGTTATTTTTAATGAACTTACTAATTTTATTGTTGGTTTTAAAGGCAATTTTGGCATTCATATTTTTATTTTTTATATACTGTGATATTTTTTGTGTTAACTTTCCTGTG
>MU185273.1:195539-209426 GCA_016904865.1 Pissodes strobi | reverse complement strand
TAATAATAATAATAATAATAATAATAATAATAATAATAATAATAATATAAATCGAATATTGTTCCGCCACTGCATTCGAAATTCCAGTTTTTATACGTACCTACGTACGTACTCCCCGGTCGGTGCAAGAGATTCACTTGCGATATCGGCAGCGTGCTTTTTTCAAAAGTGCATCGTAAAAAGAGAAAGTGCACGTGCATTTTAAAAAGAGAAAGTCGAACGCAACGCAATAATTAATTTAAATCTACAGGTTTTATTATTTTGGAAATCGCACTGCTTGGCTAATGGATTCGCATCGATAGGCTGCGTCTCGATTGAAAAGCCGAACGTGAACAAGCCAAGGGCTGGATGTGAATCTGACTTTATAATTATTGTTTAAGGCATTTTTTAGTGGAAAAAACGAAAATAAGAAGCATAGAGAGCAGTAGATATTTAGTAGGCTGATGTTTCTTAAAACTTACAGGAAAGGAATGGAATCTAATATTATTTAATACTTCTAGGTTGTATCGATACGAAAACATCTGGTATCGAAAACATAATATCGATATTTGTGTTGTATCAGTACTAGAAGTATCGGACATCTCTAGTGCCTTGCTTCCAACAGTGCGTCAAAATCTGACGTTTGTAGCTGGTTTGTGAACCTGGCGCAAAGAAGTAGGCGGCTTTTTTTGACAGTTACTAATTTTGACAGAAATTTAAATCATTTAAGCGGGAATTATTGATGACTTAATTTCTATGGAAACCGTTGTTGATAATTACTTCTCTTTTGTTTACAGAATGTTATTATTATTTTGCATTTGGCTTGACTTATTGTCAATTCTTAGGCTAGAAAATGTCTTTCGATCGAGGCACAGTTTACGTATTTGTATATCATACGACTCCGTCCGAGTTGTCCCATTAATCCACATAAAGAGGAAAATCGACGACGACAAAAACTATTACTTTCACGATTATCTGATTCGTTAATCAGCATGAGATAACATAAATACATATTGAAGAGGCTGAAAGCAGCGTTCGATTCGATCTTATTTTATATTAAAAATAAAACGAGTCAATAATATTTTTACAATATTTTAATGCTTGTAAGTCGCGCATATAAAGGTCGTTCGAAAAGTACTAAGACGAGGGTCGATTCCCTGGCTAATTTGAAGTAGAAGCTGCTAACCCTAACCTAGTTTTAGTTGGGTTGTTATTGCCTAGAAGCAAAGCCATCAACCCAGACAGAAAGAATAGAAATAGAGGATAGCTGTCAAAAATATGTTGCAACTGACAGCTGTCAATGTCTCAATTTATTATCTGCAATGCAGTTGATTTTCGGGCTCGTTTAAAATGAATCCTGTAAACGTATTAATTTGAAACAATATATTAATATTATTCAGATGTAAAAACCAGAATCGAAAAAGCATCAAAAACTCCTATTAATTATGCATAAGAAAATAAACAAATAACGCTTCATAAGTGTGCGATATATATATTTTTATAATCCTTTGCGGCGTTGTCAAATTGTGTGTTTTTTTCCTAAAAAATTGTATTTTTTTTTCAATATTTTTTCGATAAAATAAATTTTCTAAATAATATTGTTTGTTATGTATTATAACTGAAAATCGTTAAATACAATTTCTTAGACAAAACACAATATGGCAACCTCGCAAATGATAATACAGATATTTCCGGGTTGAGTTGGGCGTTAGCTTGGTTTAAATTTTCCAAGAATAAAATGGCTACAAAATACAACTTTTAGAAATAAATCACAATGCGACAACCCCGCATACAATCCCATGACCATTTTTGATTGGATGAGTTCTTAGCAGAGAAACTGATTTTTAATATCATTGAGTGCATTCTGAAAAGATTTTTTTTGTAATGAAGCATAATTGACAACCACGCAAACGATCTTACAAATATTTCTGGATTGGCTAAGGTCTTTTAGTAGAGGCTTCAATTTTAGTCGAAATATACATACCTACAACCCAAGTATAATAAAATACAATTTCGTGCAAAAAAATCACAATATGGCAACACAGCGAATAATCGCAGCGATTTTTCGGGTTGGATGGGGTCTTAGCAGGGGCTTTACATTTTAATGAAACAATCAGTACATTCCATGTTAAATCAATAAAATAATGGAAAATCTTTAAAAAAAATAAAGTATGACAATTCTGCAAACAATTACGCAAATTATATTGGCTTTAGCAGATGATTGGAGATCGTTCAAAATATTTTATGGCAATATTGACAACCCTGTAAGCGGTTATACAAATGTTTTTACTCTTAACAGAGTTTCAATTTCCAATCAAATCGTACATTTTTTTTAAATCACAATCTGGCAAGCCCGCAATTTTTTTTTTTATGAATAAAATCACAATCTGGCAAGCCCGCATAGAATTATACAAATATTTTTGGGTTGAATGAGGTCTCAGTCGCAAGGAAAATTACTGAAACTATTTGTCGGGCAAAATGAGAAAATTGAAGACGAAGTAAACAATATACAAAAAGAAGTTGGACCTGTACAAAAAGAAGTTGGGAATGTACAAAGAGAAGTTGGAAATGTACAAAAAGAAGTAGGAGACCTACAGAAAGAAATGAATAATCTACAAGCAGACGTTACCAGACTAAAAAATCAAGGATCCACCGAGAGGGTATTAGCCACAGGACATAATATCAAACCTCCAAAGTATGACGGTCAAACATTCTGGACAGAAGGCAATTTGAAGCCGCTGCTGCTGCCAACGGTTGGAATAACGAAGAAATGACTACATCACTAGTGGTAGCGCTTCGTGGATCTGCCCTGGAGCTACTACAAACTATTGCCATCAACAAACAGGGAAAATATGACATACTTGTAACCCTGGAGAGACGAT
This sequence comes from Pissodes strobi, assembly GCA_016904865.1. Lineage (NCBI taxonomy): Eukaryota > Metazoa > Arthropoda > Insecta > Coleoptera > Curculionidae > Pissodes > Pissodes strobi. The sequence continues at coordinate 206,565 of MU185273.1, read as the reverse complement.
TTGAAGACCAACATAGAAGGCAACTGTATCAGGCACAAGTAAAGTCCACATCAGAAGCCTGGTGAAAACCTGTAATAAGAGTTTGAGGCAGACGTTAGACGTCTCATTCAATTGGCCTACTCGGGAGCAACAGAAGAATTTCAAGAGGAACTAGCTGCCCAATATTTCAATATTTCGTGGATGGTATCAGACATCCAGAAACTCAGAAAATGCTACGTTTAGCCAAATTTGATAACAGCAGTGAAACTTTGGGTAGAGCCCTAAAAATCTCTAAGATAAAAATCAGGGCCGTGTCCATCCAGGAAGAAAATCCGGCAAACTGCTGTGAATTAACTGATATGGGCGAAATTTTGAAGAAATTAACAGACGTTCTTCAGGCAACAGGGATATTCCGGGAGCCACGTATTCGAAATACTTCGAATCAGTGCTATAGATGTGGTAGGACTGGGCTTTTCAGAAGAGGCTGCCGAGTATAACTACCGTCTAGACCTTCATCCAGAGGCGCTAGGACCTCAAAGACAAATCAGGAAAACTCAGGATCGTCTTTATAAAAAGCCTAGGAAAAGCCGCCGACAGTCTTAACTATTGAAGGAAAGATCAACGGAAAAGCCGTTACAATTACTGTTGACACTGGTGCGGCGGTATCTTTGGTAAGGTCCAACAGAGTAAATAGAGTAGAAGTCCTACCCATATCGAAGAATGTAGTTTTATGTACGGATACCGGTGAGACTGCTGAAGTACTTGGAGAAACGGATAAGTACTGTGTAACCCGAAAAGAACTTTTGGCAATAGTACGGTCTGTTGAGTATTTCCATCAATATCTGTATGGACAAGAATTTATAATAAGCACTTAAATGGCTTTTGGAGATGAAACAGCCTGAAGGACAGAGGTAGTTAGTAAAAGTTACAACAATATATCAATAGATCAAGCACAGGGCAGGGAGATTGCATAATAATGCAGGTACTTTATTCAGAAGACCATGCAAGGATAATTGTAAGCATTGCCAAAGAATAGATCAACGAGAAGAAATCACTCCCATTAGACAAATGAAGTTTGAGGTTTATCAGCAGTGGACCACAGAGCAACTTAAAAAGGATCAGCTTGAGGATAGTGAAATAGCTCTACTGCTAATAGCTAAAGAAGAATATCACTCAAGATCAAGCTGGAGAGAGATTTCAATCAAAGGAGTTACTTTTAAAACTCTGCGGGTTCAATGGGGCACCCTGGTAGTGGAAAATGGACTTCTTAAATGAGCTTGGGAAAGCGCCGATGGAAAAGTAGTGAAGACATAGTTAGTGGTACCAAGAAGGAAGATATCGGAAGTTCTGAAAGAAGTGCTAAACCTGTGCCGTAAGTCAAGGACTCAAAACAAGATAGGGGGAAAATGAAACAGTATAATGTGGGCCTACCATTAGAACGTATCGCCATTGACGTAGCTGATCCTTTTTCAGAAACAAATAATGGTCTTCTCCTTCTTCTTCTTCTTATATTAGACCTTGAGCCTGTTCTTATTCGACCTCTTTTTCTCTACTGTTGCAGGCGTATTTGTGACGTAGACTGCCAGCTATCTCGCCATCTTTTATATGGCCGTCTTGGTGGTCTGGTGCCCGTTGGTTTCGTGTAACATGCTGGTTCCACTCTTGTCTTCTCTGCCTTCCCCACCGTACGATATCCTGTGTCCCCCATAGTTCTCTTATTTGAATGTTCGGGACTCCTCTCTCAATGTTTTCCCCGTTATTGATTCTATTTCTGTTGTTCTAAGTACTCTTTTTGTTTCTGTTGTTTCAGCTCTCGTTTCTATTGAAAATATTATTATTCGTCTTACACATGACTTATATATGCGTATTTTCCCGTCCAACCTCATATTTTTACTCCTCCAGATAACATCCCTTAAACATCCTGATACATAAGCTGCTTTATTAGCCTGCTTTCGTACACTTTCTTTTAGATCTCCGTAACTGGATATTCTATTCCCAGATATTCGAACTTGGAAACTTGTTTGCTTATTTCTTCGTTAATTGCGATTTTGCATCATTTGGGTTCTCTTGCTACTACAAGAGATTTGGTCTTAGATGTTGATATCTGCATAGTGTAGGTTTTAAAGGTATGCACCAAGCGCTGTAGGTTATCTTCATTATCCGAGATCAAAATTGCTTCGTCTGCATAACAAAGATTTTTTATCTGTTTTCTTTCAAGCCCATATTGTTTATCCGTCCTACCTTTTTTGTTTCTCCTATAATTTTATCCATTACTAAATTGAATAATAGTGGACTTAGGCTATCTCCCTGACGTATTCCAGATTTAATGTCTACTTCCGATGTCAATTCATCTTCGACTTTAATTTTAGTTTTGTTGTCTGTGTTAATGTCTCTTATTATCTCTACTAAACTGCTGGACTGGTTCTCTTCTTTAAGTAATTTTAGCATATCTCCTAATCTGACACGATCAAAGGCTTTAGTCAGGTCCACGAAGCACATGCAAGCAGGATTGTTGTATTCAATTGCTTTCTCAGCAATTTGTCTGACTATCAAAATAGCATCTATTGTTGACCTATTTTACCGGAAGCCTTGTTGTTCTTCACTTATTATATATTCTTTAGTGATCTTATATATTGGCGAATATCTTCGTTAGCAATTTTAGTGTTGTGTTAAGCAAGGTGATCGTACGGTAGTTGCTAGGAGTTTTCTTATTTCCTTTTTGGTATTGTAATGCTTATTTTCCATTGGTCTGGTACTCGCTTGGTATCTATTTTCTGAAAAAGCATGACAATATTTTTGATTATTATTTCTCCTCCATATTTTAGGAGCTCATTGGGTATGCCATCAGGTCCTGGGGCTTTTCTGTTTTTTAATATTCCTGTGGTATTCCTGAGTTCTTCGTTTGTAATTTCTATGATTTCTATGATTTCTTTTTCTTCTTCCCCTTCTACTGTATGTGCATTATTCCTTCATTGTAGAGTTCTTTGATGTAAGCTGTCCATTTTTCTGCTTCCATTTTATTAAAATTGTTATATTCAGTAATAGGTTGTTTTCTCCCTTTAAGCATTTTCCACACTTTGCGTTGCGCTCCATAAAGGTCGTGTTCCATCTCTTTGGTAAACCGTGTCCAATATTCTCTTTTCAGGTTTCTTATCTTAGAGTTTACATGGTTTCTTGTATCTTTGTATTGCTCATAATTGTTCGGCGTCTTATTACTGCAATATTGTAGATATGCTTTTCTTTTTTCGTACGCTAAATCTCTTATTTCGTTGGTAAACCATGGCTTTGATAATTTTGTTGCATTTAAGTTAATTTTCCTAATTCCTATGCTTTCTTTTGCAGCCTGTAATATGTTCGATTCTATTTTTGTTCAGAGTTTGTTTTCATTTTCCTCTTTTTTTAATGGATTTATCTTGAATTTTTCTTCTAGTCGTTTTTTATAAAGCCACTTCGTAGTTTGGTTCTCTAAAGACTCTATGTTTAACTTTTCGGCATATTTGGGGGTCTTTTTCTTGTTTGGTGGGATTTTGATTAAATTTTTATGTATTTTGACATGTGTATTTGTGTTGAGGTTTATGGGAAAAAAACGTGTTGTTTATCCTTAAAATATTTTGAGCGCAAAATTCAATAAGATGTTCTCCGTTTCGATTTATTATTTCTTCATTGCATCGTTGTTTGATATTGTCTATGTTATTATTTCCCACTCTCGCATTGAAGTATCCAAGTATTACGAGTTTTTCATTCCTCTGTATCTTGTTCAGCACGTCTTGTAGGGTGTTATAAAAATCTTCCGTTTCGCTTTCCGGTATGAAGTTTGCTGCTTGCTAGGCTTAAGGTTGTCTTTAGGATTCTGTGGCTGGTGTATTCGATATCCTCTATGTCCTTCTCAAATTTCTCATGAAGTAAAAGGCTCACTCCTGAGCTTGCATAATCATATTTGTCCTTTCCGCTATATATAAGCAGAAAATGTTGGTATTTTGTTGTTCCTTTGTCTCTCTTTCTGGTGACCGGCTGCATTACTACCAAGCTACTCAATTCACCCAACAGCAGTGCAGGAAGAGTTAAATAATGGTAACAAGTACATTTTAGTGGCAATTGACTAGTTCAGTAAATGACCTGAAGTATTTGCGATCCCCAATCAAGAAGCTGTTACCATAGCAGAGGTCCTGGTGAACAACCTATTCAGCAGATTTGGTGTTTCGTTAGAGCTGCACTCAGATCAAGAACGCAACTTCGAATCCAAGGTTTTCTAGAAAGTCTGTGATTTATTCAACATCCATAAAACACGGACTACAGCCTTACATCCACAATCAGACGGCATGGTTGAGAGGTTTAACAAGACCATTGAAAAACATTTGTCAAAGGTCGTAGATCAACATCAGAAAGATTGGGATCAACACATACCACTATTTTTGATGGCATATAAATCAGCAGTCCATGACATGACAGGACTAACACCAGCCATGGTTTTATTTGAAAGAGAACTCCGTTTACCCTGTGACTTAATATTCGGAACGCCAGACAACCAGGATATGGAAATTCAAGACTACGCGGGCTCTCTTAAGGAAAATGTACTATACATCCATGAATTAGTCCGAGAAAACACGGAGAAAGCCAATGACCGAATGAAGACACGATATGATCTCAAAGCTAATTCTATAGGATTTCAGATGAATGATAAAATCTGGTTATATAATCCGCAAAGGAAGAAAGGAAGGTCTCCCAAGCTAACGCCAGTATGGGAAGGGCCCTATACAGTCATCAAAAGAATTAATGACGTACTGAGTGTGTAGAATTCAACGTAGCCCCAGAAGCATATTGAAAGTTGTCCACCTCGACAGGTTTAAGAGGGAGGCAATGTCACCGCTAGCAACCATCCGAATGTTTTTGTGCTGCCCTATAGAACTAGCCCTGTCGAGTCTACGTATGAGTCATTGCCGGCCGCGAAGATTCAGGAACTGTGGAATTATCTCGATGCCCTGGTCGAGAATCATATAGAGTGGCCTCGCTTCTTCCCGAGTATTAGATTGCATATAAATAGCAGGTAGAAAGTGTGTTGAGTTAGTTAGTTAATCATTGAGTGTTGAACTGTAAAGATCTAATAGTTGTAAAGTTATAAGAATAGTTTAGTGTCTTTAATTGTATAGAGTAATAAAAAATAAAGAGAGTATTAGTTGAAAACAGTTGAAGTTGTGATTTATAATAATAATAATAATAATAATAATATTCTTTATTGCCACAAAAAATCATATTGTACATGATACAGCAACGTCAAACAGGACTGTTCTTTAAAATCATTGCAATCAAGTAATCAAACTTTAAATAATATACATTGTAAGAATAGAATTATTAACAAATGAACATACATATTACACAGTGCAACTTAAAATATTGTAAGACATACAGGAAATTAATATAGACAACAGAAACAAACAATCTATATATAATAATATTCAACAATTACGATAATTTAAAATTGAAATTTAAAATTGTAGAAACGTTTTTCTTGTAAATATTGTACAACTCTTTTTTTTTTAAGTGTGAGGGAGTCTCAACACCCTTGACTTCTGGGGGAAGCAGTTCATAAGCTTTAATGGCTCTGTAGTAGGGACCTCTTTTATAGAAAGTGGAGTTGTGCAAAGGAAAGCTCAAGTCACTCCTATTTCTTGTTTCTATATTCATAGTAGGAGCATATCCATTTACATTTGTAGAAAATAAATAACCTTCGTGCAATTGCACAGTTGCTACTCAATTTTGATGTTAAAACATTAACATGTTTCTCCCACTGTAAAGTAGAATCAATATAAATCCCTAAACATTTGACATGATCGACAGAAGGGATACAGTTTCCATCATGTTTAACATAAAGATATTGATTTTCTTTCGACTTATTAAAAGTAAGTAGACCAGTTTCGTATGTGTTTAATTTAAGACTATTTTCCCCACACCAGCGACTTATATCCTGGACTGCCTGTGAACATTCTCCAGACAGGTTACCCAGAGAATGGCTCGGCAATATCAGTGATGTATCGTCCGCATACTGACAAACCAAACCAGCAGCAAACCCCTCACAGAGACTATTCGCATACAGCAGGAATAGGAGCGGCCCCTGTCCTTGTTATGCAAAATGCACACCAGCTGCTGTCTATTTGAGAGATAGGATTTTAACAGATCAGCACAGATTCCTCTTATGCCATACGCTTGCAGTTTTTGTATTAGAATATTGTGGTCTATTGTGTCGAAAGCTTTTGATAAATCAAAATATAGACCGGCTACTTTCTCATTCCTGTCAACATTCTCCATTATAAAGTTTATGGCTTTATAAATCACGAGTTGGGTCGATTTTTTGGGGCTGAAGCCAAATTGCGTATTAGATAGGATGTTGTTTTGCTCTATAAAAGCCATTACTCTGATATAGATGGCCTTCTCAAAGATTTTAGAGAATGAAGACAGTAACGATGCAGGCCGGTAATTTACAAGATGATGAGGGTCACCCTTCTTTAATATAGGTATTAGTTTAGCTTTTTTTAAAGAAGTAGGAAAAGCTCCCGAGCTGAAACATTCATTTATAATATCAGTAAGTGGTTGACATATTGAGTGTGCTACATGCTTTAAAAGAAAGACAGGCACTTCGTCCAAACCTGATGACTGTTTATTTGGTAAGTTTTTTTATAATACTCAAGATCTCATGTATGTTTACTGGAAGTAGAAATATTGAGGGGATTGGTCTGACATTTTCGCCACTATATATGTAAATAGAACTGATTACTGAATAAATCCGCAATTATCTTTGGGTCCTCTATTATAGAACCATTATTGTTTATTTTTATATTGGAATTAGAAACAGATTTATTAGTTTCTCTATTGATAATATTCCATGCAGTTTTTTGTTTTGTTTTTTGAGTTAATTATTTTATTATCATTATGACCCTTATTAATGTTAGATAAAAAATGTTTATAATGTTTTCTTTCTTGTTTGTAAAACATTTTCATTTGCTGGCAGTTTGATTTTTTATAAGTATCATAGAGGTTTTTGATATAATTAGAATAATTTTTAATTTCTTGAGTTATCCAATATGGTCTTTCCTTATCACTGCATGTACTTAGGCGAGACGCAATGTCAAGGTAAAAAAGAATATTCTGAAAAAGGTATTGTGTTTTTCAATCCTTCTGTTGCAATAAATTAATAAAATGTTGGATATTTTGATCACTGAAGAATCTTTTTTTGGTGTAGCTTACTTTATTACCTGTTTTCCTAATTTGAAATGTTACCAGTTGCCCATGATGATCAGATAAGAAAAGCTCACAATTCTGACATCTGATTTTTTTATGTTGGTAAAAACATTATCGATCCTACTTGCTGAAACAAGAGTAACCCTCGTCATCCATTCGACCAGCTCAGTCATACCATAGCTAGAAAACAACTGACCAACTGAAAAAGTAACATGATTATTTAAAGCAAAATTGATATTGAAGTCCCCACACACAATAATTGCTTTGTCAGGAGAATAAATGTTACCTATGATTTCATCAAGCTTAGAGTTTCAAAATCACACACAGAAAATATATAGAGTCCATACTAATTTCGAGTTTACGTAATTCATATTTATTTGTCTTCCCATCTTCCCAAAAATGGCAGTACCCCCACCTCTAAATTCTGTCCTTGATGAATAGCACACAAGTTGATAGTTTGAAAGATGAAGTTTCTTGATATCGTCCTCTCTCAACCAATGTTTCGATCGAGGTTTCGATAGACATAGTATATCCGGCGAAATTTCGGAGAGTACCACTTCAAGTTCCAGCAATTTGGTGTTTATACTTTGTATATTCACATGTAATAAAGATACTTCACTGCATGGTGGACATTCATGTCTTACCTTATTTTGCGTATTCTCTACTCTGTGACCCTTCCCTTGTCTAAAAAATGTCTTCCCAATGAGAAGTTGAACCTTTTAAATGCTACGCCATTTGGCCAAAAGGAGCCATCATAGACTAGGTCTTTTAGTTCAGAGTTCACACCAACCATAAACCGTTTTTTACTAGTTTTTGAAATCTTCGGGTTGCACAGTTTCACAGCAACTTCTCCAGGTTCGACTTTCGCATGTTTTGCAACGTACATCTGGACTGTGTCTTCTGTAATGGTCTCTTTTACTTTCGATAGAAATATCCATATTTTCTTCCCTGTACTGCTTATCGCAGACTTTCCAAACTCCGTGTCATTGTCAACACGTGTTCCAATTTGTATTTTTCCTTTTCTATGTTTTGTGGGCCTATTTTGCTTTAGACTTTGTTTTTGTTGATTAAAAGCATCATAACCTATTAAGTTTTCTGATTGGTTATCCTTCTCTATTTCTTTGCTTCTTCTTCTTTTTGGCAAAACAAAATTGTTATCGTTAGCATCATCCTTTGGTGTATTCGGAGTAGTGCTGTCATCTGAATCCGGTTCTATTTCGAAACGTAATCATATTTTGGATTGGATGGTTCTTTTCGAGTTATAATGCATTATATTTTAAGTCACGTAAAAAATAATTGAAAATCATTTGAAAAAAATATATATTTTAGAAAAAAGATCACAATGTGGCAGCCTCGCAAACGAACGTTTGACATGTAACAACAATCGAACTATCTGTCCGTTACTTCTTTCATTGGCCTATTCAAATAATTCAATTATTATAGTACAATTCATTGTCAAAAAGTGACTTTGACAGCTGTCAAATTTGACTTTTCGTATATATGTCAAAAAACAAATCGTATATTCAGCTGCGACATTTTTTTGGAAGTTAAGATCATAATAGTCGTCCATAAATACCATAAATAGGTTCTGGTGTCATATAAGCACCGTCGATTTTGAAGCTTTTTTTGGGTTCTATGGAAAGATTACGTCAAATGGGACACATTAACGCAAAAAAAATTGCGGATGAAGCACATTTTTGCAAAATAAATTGAAAATTAAAATTAAAATTTAACATACATTTTTTCCTAATAAACACAATTCCAGTACACTTTGTCCTGAGGTATGGTCGCAGAAGGTTCATAATAAAATAATATAAAGCTTATTTTCTCAAAAATTGCAAGTAAAACTGTTTTTTGCACTTTAAAACGATAATATAATATTTATGATATAAACGTCAACATGACTATTTCTTAAACATGACTGTTGGCTTAGCCAAGGTCCCCTATTGTAGTGTAGATTGCCTTGGCTTAGCACGGCTCAGCTGGCTGTTGTACGGGTAGATGTTGCCAAGTGTAATTTCTATTTGGTTCTAAAATATAAAAGCCTCCTGTCGAATATGTTTCAAAAGTACTGTGGGACGAAAACTTCTTATAAATAATGATTCTTAATGGTTTTGTTTAATAAAATAACAATATATGATTTACTAGAATTAGATGTTATGCTAGAAGTGGGTCACTTTTAGTAATAAATCATATAAACTAATTTATTTAGTTTATTGAAATAGATACAAATTTAAAAGGTCATTTGGATTAGTTTAAGAGAGTATCACGCCTAGTGCGTTTGTTTTGTTACTTTGGGTTAATTTTGATTTTGTGATGGGCGGGGTTGGTCAAGAGCGTAGCGCGCTCGTCTCAATGCGCTCGTTTGGCTAATTAAAGTTAGTTTCGATTGTTTTTGATTCATCTGGAATACGGAAGACAAACGCGCTGACAAGCACGCGTAGCGCGCTTGTCTCTACTTTGGTTAATTAGGGTTAGTTTGGGTTAGTTTTGGTTAGTCTGGGCTGGTTTTGCTTAGTTTGAGATAGCAAAGAGAAAAGCGCGCGTAACGCGCTTGTCATTTTACTTTGGATAATTAGGGTTAGTCTGGGTTAGTTTTGGTTAGTATAGGTTAGTTTGGGTTAGTATGGGTTAATTTTTGATTAGTCTGGGTTGGTTTTGCGCGTAGCGCGTTCGTCTCTTTACTTTGGTTAATTAGGGTTAGTTTGGGTTGGTTTTGGTTAGTTTGGGTTAGCTTTGGTTAGTATGGGTTGGTTCTGGTCAGTCTGGGTTGGATTTGCTTAGTTTGGGATAGCGAATATAAAAGCGCGCATAGCGCGCTTATCTTTTTACTTTGGTTAGTTAGGGTTAGTCTGGGTTAATTTTGGTTAGTATGGGTTAGTTTTGGTTAGTCTGGGTTAGCTTGGGTTAGTTTTGGTTAGTTTGGGTTAGTTTTGTTTAGGCTCGTTTGGTTTTGCTTGGTTTGGAATAGCAAAGAGACAAGCGCGCATACCTTGGTTTGTTAGGGTTAGTCTGGGTTAATTTTGGTTAGTCTTGGTTAGTTTGGATTAATGTGGGTTGGTGTTCGTTAGTTTGGGTTAGTTTTGGTTATTTTGGGTTAGCTGTGGTTGATTTACTAACGTGCGTAGCGCGCTTGTCTTTTTAAATTTTTTCATTTTATGACAAATGTACTTGGTCTAGGACATTTCCTGGGAAATGAACAAATTGAGTGTGTGTGAACTTTTATTACTTATATGTATGTATATGCATATATGGCTAAACAACCAGGGTTAGTTTTGCTTAGTATGGGTTACTTTTGGTCAATCTGGGTTAGTTTGGGTTAGTTTACGTTAGTCTGGACTAGTTTTGGTTAGTTTGCATTAGTCTGAATTAGTTTTGGTTAGTTTGGGTTAGCTAAGAGACAAATGAGAGCTTATTTGTTGGTTAGTCTACTTTATGAAACATGTTCCTGGACTTGGCAATTTGCTTACTTGAAAATCAAGAAGGTTAGCCAAGTCTGACAACATCGCATGTCAATTGTCATCATTAACGTCATATTGGGAGAGTTTTCGCATTTAAATGTCACTCATTTATAAAATTTCTTTTTCAATTTTTGGCGTCAAAAGTGCTTCATCCGCAAATTTTTTTGCATTAATGTGTTCCATTTGATGTAATCTTTCCATTGAATCCAAAAAAAAATCTTTAAAATCGACAGTGCTTATACGACACCAGACCCAAATTGTCCAATTAATATCTAGAAAGTAATTTTGCGAAGCGAACATTTTTGGAATAAATAAACGCAAGGCAGCCGGTAATTAATTCGCTTTATCTTGAC
>MU185273.1:160047-175539 GCA_016904865.1 Pissodes strobi | reverse complement strand
GCAATCATAATATCAAATTTAGTTCCTGAAAGAAGAAGTAATTTTAGCTATGGAAGAGCATAGTAGTAATTATTAGGCCTTGTTCACACCGTCACCTATAGCAAGTGTCTATACCGAACCAACCATTTCCTAATTAATGCAATTTAGAATTCATGATTCAAAATAACTCGTTGATGTTGATACAATCTCGGTGACTGTTGGGTAAGGTCAACTACCGGATTTTAGAAGTATAGTTCGGATCAGATAAGGCGAATTTGAATATTATTCGAACACCAGACTTTTGTCCGGGCGCAGGCCAACAACTCGATTATCTACATAATCAGATTACGATATTTGTTTATATATCGCCAATTAGCCAATACTTATAAAGAATAGTGATGTAGGTTGGTTTCCTTTATCTTATTTTCGAAGTCGATCTCCACAAAATTGAAGGAAGTAGGGGAGACTCGGACTAAGCTGGACGACAGCCGATTGCTCGTTTGTAAATGTAAAACATTTTGGGAATAATTCAGATATCAGTGTTTGAAGAAACATGCAAGATCATAGCTTAAAAAGAAATAAAATGTTTATTTATGGAATTAAGGGACCCATTGAAACATATCGCTTACACAGAAATTTTATATAAAAATATAAAGTGAAATAAGTCTAAGTTCATTTGGTCTGCCCTCACTACTCTAAGCGGCTTAGAGCAGGTGATCGATGTTCATTTGACTCGAGCAGCATTTTTTGTTCGCTTGCGATGGAGCACTGTACTCGAGATCAGTTAGATCATGCTCTACTTACACTAATCCCAAGAGCCAAGATAAACATTCCTCAGCAACCAAAAAGGACGATAGGAGAAGCGAAGAAACTAGAGAACTAATGCAAGAAAGAAGAAACAAAAGAAGTGAAGAAGCAACCACAGAGGAAGAGCTAAGGGAAATAAACAGACAAACCTCCAAAGCAATAAGAAGAGACACAAGGAGATACAAAGTGAGAGAAATTGAACGAACCATGGAGAATAACAAAAGCATGAAGGTACTCCAAAGAAAACTTACGAATGGAAGGAAAGAAATATGCAAAATGAGAAACAAAGATGGAGAACTTACGACCAATAAAAAGGAAATAAGTGACGAAGAAAATCCTGAACCCGAAATCCTGACATCGAAAGGGGGCATTGTCAACCAAGGATCAGAAGAGCTTCCTGATATTACCCTAGAGGAAATACAGTTAGCATTAAAAACACAAAAACAATAATGCCCCAGGGGAAGACAACATAGTTACAGACGCAATAAAAATAGGAGGCCAACATCTACTGTTAAAAATAAGAGAGCTTTTTAATCTCTGTCTATTCAATAGTAAAGTCCCCAAAAATTGGCATAATTCCATTGTAATCATGTTTTACAAAAAGGGAGATATAGCAGAACTAGAGAACTGTCGACCAATAAGCCTCTTAAGCTCGCTCTTAAGTCACCTTTACAAACGGTTTACTCGAATTATAACCACCCGACTGGAAAATAAATTGGATTTCTATCAACCTGTGGAACAGGCAGGCTTCCGTCGTGGATTTGGAACGAATGACCACCTTTAAAGCGTTTATTATTTTATTTATATTCGTATTTTTGATTTATTTGTATGTTCTCTGTAGATATTTTTAAATGATCAATTATTGCTTTATTTTATGATTTTTAAATTTACATAAAATTAATTAGCTCTACTTTATTCTTTTTAATGTTTCATTCCTTCTTTTCATCTTACTTGAACTTCAAGCTGAATAGATAATGATTGCTAAGGGACACTTAACATGTCGATTTTATTTATTACTATTTCATTTATATGCGTTTTTTTCGTTTATTATTGCTATATTTTTTCTATTTTACTTTTACATATTATTAATTAGCTTTACTTTAATTTTGTTTTTTAATGTTTATTTTTATTCACATTTTTACTATTTAATAATGTTTTTGATATCATTTATTATTGTTTCTACTCTCGAATCTTTTCGTTTTTTGTTTTCTTTTTTAGTTTTCATTTCTTTTCTTCGTCTAACTTGAACTGGTAATGACTGTTAAGGGACGCTTACGTGTTGTTATTTTATGGATTTTTATTTAATTTATTATTTTATTTATATGTATTTTTCCATTTTTTTTTGTTTGTATTCTGTAATTTTGTTTTTTTTTGTGTTCGTTTTTATTTACATTTTAATCGATAAGATTGCATACTATCTAATATTGGTTGTAATAACATTTATTATTGTTTATATTCTCGAATCATTTTTAATGTTTTTGTTTTCTGTTTATTTTTAATTCCTTTTCTTCATCTAACTTGAACTGATAATGACTGCCAACAGAAACGCGGGGTCACCAGTAGGGGGGGGAGGGAAGAATTATACCCAGACCCCCCCCCCAATTGAAAAAAACGCAAAAAAAATTTCGGAAAGTTAATAAAAGTATTATAAAACGAACAAAAAATAATAATAAAAAAGAAGTTAGAGAAACGCTGTGTCCGGTGAAAAAAAGGCGAAGGAGTTCAGCTACAAGGTTGGGGATCGCAAAAATGGGAAGAAAAAAATACTATATGAAAAAAAAAAAGATTTTTGAAAAATGGGAAAAAGTTGAAAAAAAAACGTAAAAAAATTGTTCGGAAAGTTAATAAAAGTATTATAAAACGAAATAAAGGAAAATAATAATAAAAAAAAGTTAGAGAGACGCGGTTTTCGGTGAAAAAAAGGCGAAGCAGTTCAGCTACGAGGTTGGGGATGACAAAAATGGGAAGAAAAAAATACTATATGAAAAAAACCAAGATTTTTGGAAAATGGGAAAAAATTGAAAAAAAAAACGAAAAAACATTTTCGCCAAATTAATAAAAGTATTATAAAACGAAATAAGAAAAAAATAATAAAAAAAAACAAAAGACTTCGGAAAGTTAATAAAAGTATTGTAACACCAAATAAGGAAAAAAATTAAAAAATTGTTCGGAAGTTAATAAAAGTATTATAAAACGAAATAAAGGAAAAAAAATAATAAAAAAAGTTCGAGAAACGCGGTTTTCGGCGAAAAAAAAAGTTTAAAAAATAGAAAGAAAGTGTCAAAACTGGGAGCAAAAGTTGAGAAAAAGAAAGCTTTAAAAAATAAACACTCAATAATTGCTAATATCTCTTTCAGAAGTTTCACTTCAGTTGTGTGCTTATAAAGCTGAGGCACATAATTTTGTTTATTTATATTCTCTCTAGATATTTTAAAATTATCAATTATTGCTGTATTTTCTATTTTTGCATAAAATTTATTACCTAGCTTTACTTTATTTTGTTTAATGTTTCATTCCTTTTCTTCATCGTACTTAAACTTCTTTGAATCGATAACGACTGCTGAGGGATATTTAACGTGTTGTTCTTTTATCGATTTTTTGTTTTGTTTATTAGTATTTTATATCTGTTTTTAATTTTTTTCCTTTTATTTGTATTCATTTTTAATTAATTTTTTTAACGTTCGATTTTATTCACATTTTGATGATAAGGTCACATACTACCTAATAATGTGTTTTCACATTAAAAATGCTTTTTAATGTTTTTTGTCTTCTATTTGATTTTTCATTCCTTTCCTTCATCTAGCTTAAACTTCAAGCTGAATAGATAATGACTGCTAAGGGACACTTAACGAGTTTTTCTTTTATTTGTATTCTTTCTAGGTAGTTTGAAATGATCAATTATTGCTATATTTTTTTAAATACTTTTGTTTTTATTTTCATTCCTTTCCTGGAAGGCTGAACACATAATGATTAGTTGATGATTTTTTATTTTATTGATGTTTTTTTTTTCATTTTTCCTCTATTTGTATTGCCTAGATATTTTGAAATGATCAATTATTACAATTTTTACAGAAATTGAGATCTCAAGCACCTTGCAGAAAATATACTGTTCACAGTTGCTACTCTCCTGTAAGTTTCGTTACCCTTTAAGATATTTTTCGACTATAGTCCCTGTACACCCAAAAATTTCTTTAAGTCTGGCAACACTGCACAATTTTTCAAAAGCGCTATTTTGAACGTGGCATAATAAATATAGTTTTACTAAGAGTTAATAGATGGCGCTAACACGTGTATGTTTATTTATTAGAGATGCCACCAATGTATCGATATTTTAAACTCGTCGATACATCGGCATAAAACCACCTGCATTTTCAGGACATAAATTAAGCACCGAAAATGAGGTACACGTAATGGCGTCATCCGTCAACTGTTTATCATAATCATGACGTAAGAGATCAATATGTGGGTTAAACGCGATGAAAATTGACCCGTGATTAAATATTCAGTAGAGCCGACATGGCACAATCCGAAGGCCGTTATTGCTTACAAAGTAGCGGGCAATCTTTACACAAGGAAGCGAAACTTACATGGTAGGTATACAGAGTTCTTTTTATCGCATGCAATAAATTTCTAACGGCCCGCGGCGACTAAAACAACTGTTTCTTTAAAAATCATAATAGCATCTCTCCCCATTTTGAATGGATACCTGATGGTAGCAGAAAGATCGTTAATACGGGGCAGTACTTTGATTTAGTTTTCTTTGGTCGATGATGATTTCGGCGTAAATTTATTGGGTGTCCTAGAGACCGAATACAAATTAGTCCTCCTGAAAAGAAATTTGCGTATATTGCATGCCAAA
This sequence comes from Pissodes strobi, assembly GCA_016904865.1. NCBI lineage: Eukaryota > Metazoa > Arthropoda > Insecta > Coleoptera > Curculionidae > Pissodes > Pissodes strobi. The sequence continues at coordinate 170,894 of MU185273.1, read as the reverse complement.
TGTTGTTCAAGGGAACCCCCTATCATAACGGAATCTACGTAAAACGCTGACAAGTTTGATACCCCACACCATGGGTCTGCGATCAATTTTTTTCGGAATATTGACGTTTGTGAAATGACATTTCAAGATGGCGATTGGTCGCCATATTTATTTTTTTTCTTTGAAAAAGGGGCCTTGCCATATATCATTTTAAAGGTCTCCTTGAGTACCTTATGGTCCTGGAATGCATCGTCGCGTCATTATACGTATGTAACAAACACAGTTAAAGTATGTCTGCCGGTGGCATGAGCGCACGCCCCTGTTTGACAAGAAACCTGAAGCGTCCGAGTCCGCTCCTAATTCTAATATACTTCGCTTATATGGATTTGAGAAGCGGAATGAATGTTATATACATCTTTACGGATGGAAGGCTATATATACGTATTATACGCGCTATTATGCATAAGCTGAATCATTGGTAAAGACACATACTATATCTCGTGCAAATTTATGACTGTTTTGAAACGTTTTCAGCGAAAGTAAACGTTAGTTATCCATCATATCGAAGGATATACTATCGACAGTTGAGAGTTATGTTCTGACCCACTTATATGGCTAATTTAATAAATCATTCGTACACGGGGTTTATCGGTAAACATATTACGCATTTAAACAACAAGTCTTGCGAAAGTACGGATCCTCCTTGCACTTGATGGAATTGATTATATTCGGGGCTGTTTCAATTCTAGGAAAATGTAGAAACGTGGCAACATTGCCTATATTGTTTTATTTGTAACAAGTCTGACCCTTGCTAGTGGTAGTAGATATGAATGCATTATATTCGGGATGTTTCATTTAAAAATATTGTTAAGGTGCCTCTAGGAAAATATAGAAACGTGGCACCATTGCCAATACATTTTTTTAAATTTGTGTTCTAGTATTAGCGAAATTGCCACACCTCGATTAACAATAGGACCCAAATTTGACGTTATATTCGGGGAGTTTTAATTAGGAAAATACAGAAAACGTGGCAACATTGTAAATATATTTTTAAATTTGTAACATGTAATGATCTTAGGAAGTCAGCTCCTATTTTTCAACAAAAGTTTCAATTAAAATGAGTTAAAAATGCCTCTAGGAAAATATATAAACGTGACAACATTGCCAATATATATTTTTCTCATTTGTCACGTTTACGTAATAGTCAGCTTTTGTATATAGTTTTGAATCAATTGTTAAAGTATTTATAATCGGAAAAGCAGGGTTGTCACATCTCAGTAGGCATACAAATATGACATTACCGGACACTTTAAATAAGTAGTTTAAGGTATTTCTAGGTAAATCTGAAAACGTGGCAACAATGCAGATACAAATTTTAAATATGAAGTTTCAGTATTTGTTATCAAAAATGCAGGGTTGCTACATATCAGGAACAGTACAAATTTAATTAAATTTTAAGATGCATCTAGGAAAATCTCGAAACGTGTCAACATTGCCTACGATCTTTTAGAATTCAGTCTCGTCCGATTTTTTATCGGAAAAGCGAGGTTGCCACATCTCGGATAATAGCAGGAATCCAAATTTAACATTATATTCGAGGTGTTTCATTTAAGGCAAATTTAAGGTGCTTCTAGGATGATGGAAAACGTGGCAACCTTGCCAATATATTTCTCAATTTATAATATGTATTAACCCTTGAGTAGAGGTGGTCATCGTCTATTTTTCAATGGAAAACTGGCTCTAGTATTTGTTATCGGAAAAGCAGGGTTGCCACATCACAGATGGTAGTAGATACGAATACTTACTTATTTGACTTTAAATTAGGGGCGTTTCAATTAAAAATAAATTTAAGGTGCCTGTAGGAAAATATAGAAATATGGCACCATTGCCAACACAGTTACTTTAAAATGTGTTTTCTTGTATTTGCTATCGGAAAAGCATGCTTGCCACATCTCTGATGGGATAGGAATCCAGATTTGACATTATATTCGGAGTGTTTCAATTTAAAGTATAAATTTAAGGTGCTTCTGAGGAAATACAGAAACGTGGCAACATTGCCAATATATTTTTTTAATATGCAAAATATAGAAACGTGGCAACATTGCCTGTTTGTTTTTCATTTGTAATGATGATAATGGCTTAGATGTAATAGTCAGGTTTTGTAGTTTTGAATCAATTGTTGCAGTATTTATTATCGGAAAAGCGGGGTTGTCACATCTCAGTAGGCATACAAATATGACATTACCGGACGTTGATACGAGCAATCGATGCAAGCGTTTTCGCTTGTTTCGTGGAATGTTACATTTGAAATAAGTAGTTTAAGGTATTTCTAGGAGAATTTGAAAACATGGCAACAATGCAGATACCATTTTTAAATATGAATCGTTTCAGTATTTGTTATCGTAAATGCGGAGTTGCTATATCTCAGATACTACAGAAATACAAATTTAATTTAATTTTAATATGGATCTAAGAAAATCTCGAAACGTGTCAACATTGCCTACGATCTTTTAGAATTCGGTCTAGTCCGGTTTTTTTATCGGAAAAGCGAAGTTGCCACATCTCGGATAGTAGCATGAATTCAAATTTGACATTATATTCGAGATGTTTCAATTAAAGCAAATTTAAGGTGCTTCTAGGATGATGGAAAACGTGGCAACCTTGCCAATATATTTCTCAATTTATAATATGTATTAACCCTTGAGTAGAGGTGGTCATCGTCTATTTTTCAATAGAAAACTGGCTCTAGTATTTGTTATTGGAAAAGCAGGGTTGCCACATCACAGATGGTAGTAGATACGAATACTTACTTATTTAACTTTATATTAGGGGCGTTTCAATTAAAAATAAATTTAAGGTGCCTGTAGGAAAATATAGAAATATGGCACCATTGCCAACACAGTTACTTTAAAATGTGTTTTCTTGTATTTGCTATCGGTAAAGCATGCTTGCCACATCTCTGATGTGATAGGAATCCAGATTTGACATTATATTCGGAGTGTTTCAATTTAAAGTATAAATTTAAGGTGCTCCTGAGAAAATACAGAAACGTGGCAACATTGCCAATATATTTTTTTAATATGCAAAATATAGAAACGTGGCAACATTGCATGTTTGTTTTTCATTTGTAATGATGATAATGGCTTAGACGTAATAGTCAGGTTTTGTAGTTTTGAATCAATTGTTGCAGTATTTATTATAGGAAAAGCGGGGTTGTCACATCTCAGTAGGCATACAAATATGACATTACCGGACGTTGATACGAGCAATCGATGCAAGCGTTTTCGCTTGTTTCGCGGAATGTTACATTTGAAATAAGTAGTTTAAGGTATTCTAGGAGAATTTGAAAACATGGCAACAATGCAGATACAATTTTTAAATATGAATCGTTTCAGTATTTGTTATCGTAAATGCGGAGTTGCTATATCTCAGATAGTACAGAAATACAAATTTAATTTAATTTTAATATGGATCTAAGAAAATCTCGAAACGTGTCAACATTGCCTACGATCTTTTAGAATTCGGTCTAGTCCGATTTTTTTTATCGGAAAAGCGAAGTTGCCACATCTCGGATAGTAGCACGAATTCAAATTTGATATTATATTCGAGATGTTTCAATTAAGGCAAATTTAGGGTGCTTCTAGGATGATGGAAAAACGTGGCAACATTGTCAATATATTTCTTAATTTATAATATGTATTGACCCTTGAGTAGAGGCAGGCAGCTTCTATTTTTCAAGTGAAAACTGGTTTAAGTATTTTTTATCGGATAAGCAGGGTTGCCACATCACGGATGGTAGTAGATACGAATACTTACATATTTGACTTTATATTCGGGGTGTATCAATTAAAAATATATTTAAGATGCTTTTAGGAAAATATAGAAATGTAGCAACAATGCAGATACAATTTTTAAATATAAATGCAGAGTTGCTACATCTCAGATAGTATAGAACAGTACAAATTTAATTTAATTTTAATACGCATCTAGGAAAATCTCGAAACGTGTCAGCATTGCCTATGATCTTTTAGAATTCAGTCTTGTCAGGTTTTTTATCGGAAAAGCGAGGTTGCCATATCTTGGATAGTAGCAGAAATCCAAATTTGACATTATCTTCGAAATGTTTCAATTAAGGCAAGTTTAAGGTGCTTCTAGGATGATGGATAAACATGGCAACATTGCCAATTTATTTCTTAATTTATAATATGCATTGATTGACCTTTGAATAGAGGTAGTCAGCTTCTATTTTGCAATGAAAAACTGGTTCTAGTATTTGTTATCGGAAAAACAGAGTTGCCACATCACAGATAGTAGTAGATACGAATACATATTTGATTTTATATTCGAGCTATTTCCATTAAAAATAAATTTAAGATGCCTTTAGAAATAGAAATGTGGCACCAATGTCGAGACAGTTTATTAAAAATGTTCGTTCCTGTATTTGTTATCGGAAAAGCGTGCTTGCCATATCTCGGATGTGGTAGGCATCCATATTTGGAGTGTTTCAATTAAAGTATAAATTTAAGGTGATTCTATGAAAATGCAGAAATGTGGCACCATTGTCAATATATTTTGCAACATATAATGACTCTTGAGCAGGTAGTCGGCTTCATTGAACGAAAGAATGGTTCCATATTTCTTATTCTGGTTATTCATGCTGTTTCAATTAAAATAAGTTAAAGATGTGTCTAGGAAAATATAGAAACGTGGCAACATTGCCTATTTTATTTTCATTTGTCATGCCTAATGATTTTTACGTAATAATCAGCCTCTGTCATTTTAATCAATTTTTACATTGTTTACTAATAGCGGGGTTGCCACACTGCATACAAATATGGCATTTCAGAATGCTACTAATCTTGAGACGGGTAATCGACTTAAGCGAAAATATTTGAAATGTTTCATTTGAAATAAGTAGTTTAAGGTATTTCTAGGAGAATCTGAACACGTGGCAACATTGCCAATAATTTTTTATTATGCTTAAATACCCTTGCGCAGTAGCCAGCTCCTATAGTGTTTCAAGAATGAATCGTTTCAGTATTTGTTATTGGAAATGCAGAGTTGCCACATCTCAGATAGCATAGAAGCACTACTTTAATTAAGTTTTAAGATGTTTCTAGGAAAGTCTAGAAACGTGTCCACATTGCCTATAATATTTCGGAATTTTTGTTTTTGAATTTATGGGGATCGATACAGTCTTATTTGTTATCGGAAAAGCGGCGTTGCCATATCTCATATAGTAGTACGAATAGAAATTTGCCGCTATGGGACGATATTATTCGAAATGTAATTTCAAATAAGAAATTTAAGATGCTTCTAGGAAAATATGAAGTCGTGGCAACGTCGCATAGGCAATTGTAAATTTTTCTTGCGTGAATAGCCTTGCGAGGTAGCCAGCTGCAGTGTTGCATTTGAATTAATAATTTGAAAGTGCCTAGAAAAATCTGTGGCAACATTGCCATACAATTTGAAATAAGACATTTAAGATGCTTCTAAGAAAATATGAAAACGTGGCAACTTCGCATACGCAATTTTAAATTTTTTTCCTGCCTGAATATCCTTGCGAGGTAGACAGCTGCAGTGTTGCATTTAAATTAATAATTTGAAAGTGCCTAGAAAAATATGTGGCAACATTGCCGTGTAATTTGAAATAAAACATTTAAGATGCTTCTAAGAAAATATGAAAACGTGGCAACTTCGCATATGCAATTTTAAATTTTTTCTTGCCTAAATATCCTTGCGAGGTAGCCAGCTGCAGTGCTAAATTTAAATTGATAATTTGAAAGTGCCTAGAAAAATCTGTGGCAACATTGCCGTGTAATTTGAAATAAGAAACATAAGATGCTTCTAAGAAAATATGAAAACGTGGCAACGTTGCTTAGGCAATTTTAAATTTTTCTTGCGTGAATATCCTTGCGAGGTAGCCAGCTGCAGTTTTGCATTTGAATTAATAATTTGAAAGTGCCTAGAAAAATCTGTGGCAACATTACCGTGTAATTTGAAATAAGAAATTTATGATGCTTTTAAGAAAATATGAAAACGTGGCAACTTCGCATAGGCAATTTTAATTTTTTTCTTGCCTGAATATCCTTGCGAAGCAGCCAGCTGCAGTGTTGCATTTTAATTAATAATTTGAAAGTGCCTAAAAATCTGTGGCAACATTGCCGTGCAATTTGAAATAAGACATTCAAAATGCTTCTAAGAAAATATGAAAACGTGGCAACGTTGCATAGGCATCTTTAAATTTTTCTTGCGTGAATATCCTTGCGAGGTAGCCAGCTGCAGTGTTGCATTTTAATTAATAATTTGAAAGTGCCTAGAAAAATGTGTGGCAACATTGCCGTGTAATTTGAAATAAAACATTTAAGATGCTCCTAAGAATAATATGAAAACGTGGCAACTTCGCATATGCAATTTAAAATTTTTTCTTGCCTGAACATCCTTGCGTGGTAGCCAGCTGCAGTGTTGCATTTGAATTAATAATTTGAAAGTGCCTAGAAAAATATGTGGTAACATTGCCGTGTAATTTGAAATAAGACATTCAAAATGCTCCTAAGAAAATATGAAAACGTGGCAACGTTGCATAGGCATCTTTAAATTTTTCTTGCGTGAATATTCTTGCCAGGTAGCCAGCTGCAATGTTGCATTTAAATTAATAATTTGAAAGTGCCTAGAAAAATATGTGGCAACATTGACGTGCAATTTGAAATAAGACATTTAAGATGCTTCTAAGAAAATATGAAAACGTGGCAACGTCGCATAGGCAATTGTAAATTTTTCTTGCATGAATATCCTTGCGTGGTAGCCAGCAGTGTTGCATTTGAATTAATAATTTGAAAGCGCCTAGAAAAATATGTGGCAACATTGCCGTGTAATTTGAAATAAGACATTTAAGATGCTTCTAAGAATAATATGAAAACGTGGCAACTTCGCATACGCAATTTAAAGTTTTTTTCTTGCCTGAATATCCTTGCGAGGTAGCCAGCTTCAGCGTTGCATTTAAATTCATAATTTCAGAGTGTGTAGCAACATTGCCATTGAACAGATCTTTATATCATCTGATATCGGAAAAACAGCGTTGCCATATTTCAGGCAGTTAGTAGTAGCAGGAGTACAGATTTGGCATTATTGAATGACACCGCGGTTGAAACTAGCAAATCAAGTAAATATATTCGGTATGTTGCATTGAAATATGAAGAAAAATCTCGAATCGTGGCAACATTGTTCATACAATTTTCTAAATGCATAATTGCCAGCCGTTCTAGTTCTTGATTGAATGGTTCTCGCCAGTAATAATTGATATCGGAAATGCGAGATTGCCACATATCGTGAGGAAGCAGGAATACAAACGTGATGATGCAAATTAATAATTTGCAGTGGTCTCTAGAAAATTTTGGAAAGGTGGCAACATTGGCTATACATTTATGAATTTGTCATGTAGGTTTTTAAATGAAGCGAGGTTGTCACGTCTCCGATAGATGTAGGAATACAACTTCGTCATCGATTCAAGTGAAAATAGCAGCAATGTCTCACATAAAGTAAGATTATGGTGGTTCTTGAAAAATCTAGGACTATGGCAACATTGTCGATTATTTTTTTATTTGTCACTGTTGCTTAGTATCTCGTTTTGGGTCGAATCTCATATCAGAGAAGTAGACTTGCTACATCTAGGTTAGTAGTAGAAATATAAATTTGACATTGTTGAATGGTAAAATCTCGAAACGTGGCAACATTGCCTATACAATTTCGTGAATTTGTCTTATTTTTTGGCGCAGTTTCCAGCTTTTGTAGTTTTTGATTGGATGGATCGCTCCAGTAAGTGATATCGAAAAAGCGTGGTTGCTACATCTGAATTTAGTATATGTAGTATATTTATGTAATATCTGAATGCTAATAGAAATTATCGAAACGTGGCAATATTGCCTTTAAATGTGGAAGGCTTTTGCAATTTTTGAACGAATGGCTGGTTGCGGGTAAGCGGGGTTGCCACGTTTCAGATAAATCAAGAAATTTAACTTGATATTTTTCAAAAATATCCAAATAAAAGTTATAGGGTGACAACAGACGTACGATTCAAATTGATTTTTGAATATACAGGGTGATACACACAAGTGGAACGATAAGTTATTGCTTTTTCCTTAAGGGAAAAGTTCTGCTGGAAAATGCGTCTTAATTCATTACCAAATTTTCCTAGTGAATTGTAGTGATGCGGGAAATTCATATGAATGTTAAAAATACATATTTGTTGACCGACATCTTCGAATTTAATTTAAAATTTAAAACATTCCTCGAATAGAAGCGGGAGGCATGAAAAAATCCGGCTAATCATACCGTAATATTCTATAAACTAATACCCGTGAGGAATGTAATTTCACGTGTAGACCGAAAGGTACACGGTCGAGAATCTTCGGCTAAGAAGCCGGTGAAAATAATAGCAATTACAAAAGGTTTCTGTTCTTCGGATAGCGGTTATTTCAATAGACGAATAGGCGAGCAACTTCTATCGCTCCTAGGATCGGTACCACCGTAAGGTTTTCGCCTTCTTTAGTCTCGTATTTAATAATTGAATATAGACCCAGTTAGGCATTATTCAAGGTGGCATTTGGATTGAAGGCCTACTGTTTCCTAGCTGAAAGTCTGTTATATTGGTTGCTAGGCAATTAATAGGCGTGGCTTGGTGGGATAGAGGGGATGCGCTCTAGGTATAAATAGGCATAGCTATAGAGGAAGAGAGGCTAGTTTTAATCGTCTCTTGACGATGGTAACTTGTTTAGCAAAACGCGTTTTAATAATGATTAATTGATATTACACATAAAATTAATAATACAAATTATATTTTTCTATTTCAGGTATGTACGAATCCAAATTGCTGCTAGCCCGAGCGGAGTACGTAAGTACTAAATCATTAAACGCATTTTCCATAAGCTATTTATTAAAATCGATTGTTTCATCTCTACCTTAAATATACTAATTGTTTTTGAAAAGTTTTGAAACTTACCGAATGTAGGGATAATTTAACGTAGATTTTGAAAATCTATACTAGAATTTCCTATAGGAATTTGTTTTTTTGCAATCTTCAATTTGGTACATTCAGACTCACCTTATCTGCCAATTTGACGACAGTTGACTCAAAAAATGACGCCGTACCAAAACCGCTAATCCAACGTGGAATAATCCTTCTACCCCTACTACGAAAATTATGACTGACATGACAATCGCGCACAACAACCAAAAATTGAAAACCAATCAAAATTCAGTACGCAAAAATTAATATTCCAAAGAGCATTCATATCACTCTGGAGCCTCACTGAGTCCTCACACTGCTCAATCGTCCTGTACATCTTGAGATCATCCGCAAGCATACTGACCGTTAAATGTTGGATCATACTTGCTATATCGTTGACAAAGAGATTGAACAGTAGAGGGGTACAGTGTGAGCCCTGAGGCACTCCCGACACCACCCTAATTGGCGTGGAAACAAAGTTTTTAATTTTAACCCTCAAGCAAACTCTTCACGCATGCAATGAGTGAAGGATCAAACCCCATAGACCGCAATTTTGCCAATAATACCTCAAAATTCACCCTGTCGAAAGCCTTCGAGAAGTCAGTATAGACGGAGTCAATCTGAAGTTTTTTCTCGAAGGCCTCGATCAAGTCTACCTTATACATCACCAAATTATCAGTGGTTGATCTCCCAGCTGCGAAGCCAAACTGGCATCACTAATCAATCCTCTACACCTCCAAGCAAGTTGATCATAAACCATACTATCAAACAGCTTTTCCACTGTGTTCTGTTTAGAAACTCCACGATAGTTACTAATATCATTGGGATTCCCGGACTTAAATATTGGGGTAATGAAGCTATGCTTCCAAATATCAGGAAAGGTATGCGTTCTCAGTGATAAGTTAAATAATGTTTGCAATGGTTTACTTAGGGTAGAGACACATTGCTTCAGGAAAATATTTGGAACAGAATCAGGACCACATGAGAATTTATTTGGGAGCTCTGAAATATTTGTAAACACTTCCGAGAAGGAGAATTCACTAACAGAAATGTCAAACTGGCTCGGAAACCGGTAATCAGGGATTTTGCAGACTGAGTCATCATACACACTTGAAAAAAACTTCCCAAACAGGTCAACAATCTCATGCTCAGTGTCCCCAGGATACACTGATTCCGGATAGCTATTAGATTTGCGGTTATCTCTTATATATTTCCAGAAGTACTTTGTATCAAGCAAAAATGAGTCTTATACTTCCTTCAGTGCGACACAGTGCTTTATAATCAGAAAATAGTTGATAATCATGATCAGATCCAGTCAACACATAATGCTTATGATGCATTTTTTTTACAACTTGATATATGAAGAAAAACTAAAGTGGCTGACGTAGCTGAACGAATAGCACAACCAAAATGGCAATGGGCCGGACACTTGGCAAGAAGGGAGGACGAAAGATGGAGTAGAAGAGTGATAGATTGGAGACCCATGACAGGGAAAAGAAACCACGGTAGACTCCGAGCCCGATGGAAGGACGACATAGTAGAAACAGCGGGAACCCGGTGGATCCAAGCAGCCGCAAATCACACAGCATGGAGAAGCCAAGGGGTGGCGTACATTCAGAAATGGATATGAGGACGCTGGCTATAACGTAAATTTTGATAATCTATGCGAGATTTTCCCGTAAGCTCTCGTTTTTTTGTAATCTTCAATTTTTTAATGCATTTTCCATCAGCCATGAATTAAATTCGATTTTTTCAACTCAGCCTTAAAAATACTAATTGTTATCAAAGGGTTGCCAAATTTATCAACTAAATAGGACATTTTACGTAAATTTTGATAATCTATGCGAGATTTTGTCATAAGCTC